>JALMQS010000058.1:6888805-7151016 GCA_024734495.1 Forficula auricularia
TTATTGAAAGTGTGCACACCCAAGGTGCCTACACTCAAAAGCGATTCCCAACATTGGTTCCGAGACAAAAGGAACACCTATTCATCTCTCCCAGCGCAGATAATTCAGAGGCTGAACTTAACACGTCTGAAACCATTCATTTGTAATTAGACATATAATAAAATATATTATATGTCTAAAAGTTTAAGTATATTTTTATAAATTGTCTACATATCTAAATATATATACAACCTTCAGTTACTTTGTTTGTTACATTTTATCTTGTTTTTATTAACAATTCATTATTTTACATAAAATATATATTTTTGTTGAAGAAAACTTTCTTTCATTTTCTTTCCTAGACATCCATCCTTCAGAGATACTAATTTAGGACTTCGAACAGTTATATATATAGTAACGAACTTAGCGTCCGTATCGAAGATATATTTGATATCGATTGTTTAGTGGAATAGACTTACAATTTATTCGCGGCGAGATTTACAACCTCGTTGGTAAGCTAAACAATTGATATAACGTGGTCCTTCGTTTTTCTCTATATCTTTCTCAAATTTGGAGAAAGCATATAAAAAAGTTTAAAGTAAATTTAAACCCCCCATTTATCCAAAAATAAGATAATAATTATTTTATACCTTTTAGTGTATTTTATTTGTTGCATTTAATTTTTTGAAGTCGGTTTTATCTTTTTCTTAAAAATTATTTTTCATAAATATCGACTTCTAAAATTTCAGGAGTATCTTTAAATTTTCAAATTATTATCCGTTATTTCAAATATTTCTATAAAAAACATTTTTTGTTTTGAAAAGTATATTGGATCTCGAAATGAAATAAAATTATTACATAGTTTCAAGAGGCAATAAAAATGAATGATTTTCCGAAAAGGGTTCAGTTTAAGCATGTCAAAGACAAGTTCAGACGAGTTTTAGTCGACTAAAAATTGCAGAAACTATTAAAATAGTAATAATATAAAAAAGGAATAAATAAAGATGATTCGAGAATCATTTCTAAGAACTCTCAAAATATAAGATCGGAAATAACTAAGACTGTTCTAGACAAGTCATAGCTTGCATATAACATTAGGATTAGGAGAAATTTAATATTTTCTTATAGGACAGGCTGATTCATCTTGGAAGATTGTCGGTTTCCATCTCAGGGACTGCGGAGTTCATGTCATAAGATTTAATCTACCCTCATTCACACAAAGCAGTATCCGTTTGGGGCAAAGATCCCAAAATATATTTTAAAAATATAATGTTAAATTTGAAAATGATACCGTATTCGATGAAATTTCCAAAAAAAACCGAAAATTAAAATAAAATTTCAAAAAATAAATGGTGCTTTTTTGGACAGCATCCCCTAGTTGAAAAGTCACCAACCGCCATTGATATATATATAATCAAATTTTTAGATATTTTTGTCTTTATTTTTTATTTATTTATTTATTATTGCAAAACAAAGCTGTAAGTACATATGCATTAGGTTTATAAAAGAAATAAAAATATAAAAAATAAAACTGATCCTTTAAGTATTAAATATTTGATCTGAATATAAATTTAAAAGCAGGCAAGTTAGTGTGTCTTTTAAATATAGTATATTTCATGTTTCTAAAAATTTTATTTAATTGAAAATATTCTTCTGATGAGTTTATCTTGAAATATATAATATTGTTACAGGCAAAGTGTCTCTCCAATCAGGCCTAAATAGAAATTTTCGTTTTAATCAATAAAAGGCTTTTATACTTGCACCTGAACCTAAAATGGAATGGAATGGGAATATTTAATCAGAGCCTATGGACGATTTACGAGTTAGGGAAGGAGCGCTCTTTCGTGTAATAATAATAATAAACATAAATAAACCGATAAATCTGAGGGAATATTTAGATTTTTACGTTTGTTTGTATTACAAATAAGAGAAGCTATGTAAATTATTAGCCAGAGGTTGCATTTTTATTTCGTTATTTTCTTTTTTCATATTGTACACCGAATCGAAGTTTCTTAATAACTGCCCAAGTGAATGATTTATAAGTAGTTAGCTGGCTTCGTGTGGTTCCAATTTAGAAATGCAATCTAGAAGTGGATTTAGTTTATTAAAATTAAAACCATCTATTTTGTTTTTATTTCCAAAGGAAAAAGAAGAAGAGGATTATTATACGAATGTACTGAAACAGGGCTGGTTATTATCCTCCTCTCCATGCAGAACTAATTTCCAGTTCCAACTGAAATGAATCATTCAGGAATTATGAAATTAATTATAAAAGCGAATTGAGAATCTTAAAAAAAAAAAAAAAAAACAAGGAATGAAATGAAATTTTAAAGAAAAAAAACCCCTTAAATTTAAAGATTTTCTTTTTGAAGTAGACCTATCACCTAGAGTTTTAAAAACAATTATATACTAGGAACAATTAAATTATTTAATCAAAAATTAAATACCATATATAATCAATTTAATCATTTTATATTATTACTTGCATAAGCTATTATCGATAATTAATTCCGATTCCTCATCTAATACACGGGTTTTGTAAATTGTTTTAGAGTGAGTTTTCGAAAAAAATCTTTATTAAATTATATTAATTTAAATCTCTAGGATTTGTTTTATAGATTCGAATTAAATAATCTATGTGGCTTAAGTGTGACTTATTTCAAAACAATTGGACCAAGCTGCACTTGTGACCACGCCTACTTTAGTCTGATTAGCTGAGAGCCATTTCTACCTAGAATTACTCTAGAGGTGTTATTTGCAGCCTTAGAGTAATTAAATTTTAGATTTAAGGTACCAACTAAAAGAAATACAAGCAAGATTTCAAAAGAATTCAAATGATTCAGTAGGTAAAGTAGTTTTTACTATTTGTGTTTTTGATTTTCGATGAATAATTTTGAAAGAAGAAATTGGTTGTGATTTAATTTAGCCGATTCATCTTTGAATTTAAACTCATATTGTCCGGAAATTCTCATTTCTCATTTCAAGCACCCAGAAATATTCTGTCGGGTTTGCTTCAACTATAAACACTTGAGGGTTACTTTACAAATAGGGTTCGAAATTTGAATCAAATCCATACTATATCTATTTTTATAAATATATTCAATTTCTTTTATATACTATTTAACCTGTAAAAAACTTCTAATCCTTGGGAACTATTATTATTTGGTATCAAGAATTTTTTTAAGGTGCTTAGACCTATTTTTTCTTTCTATCTATATCTAGATGTGAGAGACCAAATTTTTCGTTATTTGATTCTCTATTTTATTATTTTGCCATACGAAACATTTTCAAGTATTATTTAAAAAAATCCTTCTATCTGAACTCGAATTAAATAATCCATAATGTTTAATTTTCTATGTGTAGGTAATCAATTTATGTGTGCATTGTAAAAGATTGACTTATTCATCCATTTCAGACTTTTTAAGTTTAAATAAAATAAAATAAATAGTTATTAAGTGGACCCGGATTCGAGTCCAACTCGCGGCAACCGGCTAAAATCTGATCCCTAGATAGAAGATAAAATTTAAAAATATAATAGTATTGTAAATTGGCTGATGGCTAGAAAAGCCGAAAAGCCAAAAAAATAAATAAATAGTTAATTTAAAAAATGTAATTTAGCATTAGTCACACAGTAGTACCTATAAGTCTGTCTGCCGGCCTTCCCTAGTATTGAATTCACGAAAAAATTTGTTTTTTATTTGCTCACTGGGTTTAAATTTTTTTGAAACATATCCACGTTAATTCAAAAATCTAAAGTTATATAAAGTTCATTCTGATTACAAAATATATGTATTTCAAATGCTCTGAAGTGATTATAGAGGGCTCCAGTTCAAAATTACATTTTATATCATTTTTCCTTATGATAATTAAAATAAAAAATATATTTCTAATAGCTTGTTTATTTTATATTGAAATTTATTACTAAGGCGGCTAACAGTATTAACATTTTCCTGTATTTATATTTTAGAAAAACATTAAAATTAATAAAAAATAATATTTTATGGCGAAAAAACTAAAATATTTATATTTTTATGATAAAAAACGAGGTGCATTCACATGTTCTCTAATCGCTTTTACTACCCCAATATAAAAGGTTTTCAATTACGCTATATCAAAACAAAGGTTTTTTCCTATCACTTGTATTGGTTTAGTTAATGAATGGAATTTTCTTAATGTGAATAGAAGTATTCTTTCTAGACTGTTGTTAATCTTGGGGCTGGTGAAGGATGGATTTTCAAAGCAACGCATATACCTATCTGTTGTTCATTTATTTTTTATTAAGTCGACCAACTTTCTCATTAACTTCCCCCTCCCCTAAACACGACGTTCGTTTTCAATTAATTAAAGTCCGGAAGAGGTGTCCGTGTGTGAGTGTGTGGTATGAGTCAGGAAAGAGACGAGCAGGAAGTAAAGATGGCGTCTGGCGTGTGGCATATACTACATGCCTAAATACGCCATCAGTCAAACAGAGACAAAGATGGACAAAATAGAACAGACAGAGAAAAAAGAACGAAATTAAAAGTGGAACGTCTTTCGGCACGGTCGAAGGAAAAAATGCTAACCAATGTTTCTATTTTAAACAAAATCAATTATTTAGGCCCTATTTAGTTAAAGAAGACAAATAGCGCAAAGTATAAATATATGTGCATACAACTAAATTGGAACTAAGAAATGAGGCGGCTTGTAAGATACGTGACTCGTTTGTCAGTATATCTAAAAGGGAAGAAAAAACTTTCTTAATTTCAAAAAGTTTTACTGTGTATAGGGAGGGTTGTCTGAAAAAATTTTTAAAACTAATTTTCTCATTTATAATGAAATTATTGGACTAAAAACCCCATATGTAATTTTTCATCAAAATCTAATCCATGGCGGTAGATAGAAGGCACTGGTGAAGTACATTGCTTGAAAAATTTCTACTAAAACTTCAGTAATCAAAAATAAGTTCGCTTAAAATACCAGTGATTCTGCACAAACAAAGCATATTTATTTTTTAAATAATATTTAAGTATTTTATTTTTTAATTTTATATAAATACACAATTGTAAACTGTTCGAAGCGTCTCGCGGTTTGTATAACGTATAACAAAAAAGAGTTCGTTGCAATTTATTTTCATATCTACTCTTATTAAACGAGCAAAAATTGTATATTTATTTGTATATATATTTGTTTGTTTATATATTTGTATCTTGGTTATATTTTGAAAACGACTCTACCGATTTTGATGAAATTCACGGGTTAGGGGGGTTTTTGGGGTGACAATTCGATCTGTCACGGTCTCATCTTCGACAAAATTGTTTTTGATGGGTTTTTTCGTAATCAAATTAATTATTCTCAGGTAGACAAATCCCATTGTTAGGGTTTTAAAAAAGTTTTCCCCTTTCCTTTTGTGCTCAGGCAGACAATGGGTCGGGTAAATCCTTTATTCTCAAAGGTCTTGAAGAAGTATTGTGATTGTGGTTTTTCACAAATTTTGTTCAACCTAAAAATTAGGAATATTAATAAACGTTTTATAATTGTTTTTATAAAGAATTTTATTTATTTAATAGAATAAAAAATAATCAAGAATTTATTTAAAAATATATTTCGCATAAGCAGGTCTCAATTTTCTGAAAAAACAACACATTTTGATAGGTTTTATTTATTAACAATTGGATGAATAAAAATGAATCATATGGTTGAATCAATACAGGTGCAGGAGGTGGGGTGCAGTGGTGGCGGATCCGGGGGTAGGGCGAGGTTTCGGGGGTGGGGTCAAGCGGGGTGGGGGGGGGGGGTACAGTGGGTGAATACTATATATATTTGTATTTTTTTTAATTTGAAAACGGCTCTCAAATAACAATCGACCTTTTTATCAGAATTTTAAATTAAAAATAATATTAAAATAAAGGTTTTAACAGAAGGAAGAAGTTACCGAGCATCGCTCGGTGCCTCCAGGTACTCATTAAAATGAACAAAATATTTTGCATGAAATATTGAACTCTCCATGATTTTTCATCTGATAGCGATTATTATTATTAGGTATCTACTATTATTATTTGAATAAACATTTATATTCCAAAATATTTTTCAGTAATATTAATAATATTTGGTGCTTATCTTCATATTACTTGTCGCTAATAAAGGACAAATTATAGTGAATATAGGCTTAAAAATTTTAAAATGGCGGCCATTGTCAATTTGTAATTCTTTATTTATCAATATTGTTACTTTCATTGTATTACCTTATGTTTAATAAAATATTAATAAATTATTTATAATCAAATGACACCTTATTTTTTCAAATCGGTTAATTATTAACAGAATTATGGTGGTATTTTTATTTTCATAGTTATGGCTAGTTATTCTTAAGTAAATGAAATAAAATCTAGGGGATGGTATGGATGGATTCAATCACCTATTCATATGTTTAAATTTTCTTAATTAATTAGACAATAGAGTTGAACAAATCGATGTAAGATGGCATTAGTGGAAAATTAATCAACTACGAATTCGAATATGTATTAGAAATTTCAAAGTTAATTAGACCATATAGTACAATAAATTTACGAAAGATGGTAGTAAATTCAATCGCAAATTGAAAAGCTTAAACTTGTGATGGAATTTCTATGGTGGCCGATTTCATCTCAACTAATTAAGAATAACTAACCTATAATAATCTATATAAAAATACAATCATAACTCAATTAATTGTCAACCGATTTTCAAAATTAAAGTGTCATTTTATTCAGAATAAAATGCTTGACATTTTATTAAATAAAAGATAAAACTAACAATATTGAGATATAAAGGATGAACAAAATATTCTATGTATATGTTTCAAAATTAATTTAACTAAGATTATTAAATATACATTTTAAATTTATAAAATATTTGAAAAAAAATTGATCTGTCATCAATTTTTCTACGACCCCCAAATATTATATATACCTACTTACTTGAGAGATTCACTGGCCTAGTTAATAGACATATAAATAAATAAAATTAATTTATCGAAATTATCAAATTTGTTTCAATTGTCGGGATAAACAACCCTTGAAATTATAAGAATATAAATATTATTTATTAAATTTCTTCCAGAACTTAAGTGACTTGATTTAAATTTTTTATAAAAAAGAAAAAATGTAAATAAGTGTTTCATTTCAATTTTTAGAACTACTGAGGATGGTCGACCAGTGGTGACCGAAACTGTATAGTTATCAATTAAATAATACAAATAGTTATTAAAATTATTGTTTTATTATATTTGTGACAAAACCAACCCTTCAATTTAACGAAAAAAATATAAATATTATAAATCGAATAAGGCGGGCTTCAGTGAAGTCATCTTGTCCCCTCTTGTACAATCCAGAAGCGACCAATAATAATAATAATAATAATAATAAGAGGAGATTTAACCTTATCTAAAGGCTTTTTGAATCCCTGGCCCATCGTAACATCGTTTTTCTCTCTTTCCTATTATTTTAGATACTACATATCATAGTGTTTGTTTTGACGAGTTATTATAAATATTCTCCTATAAAACCTGATTTGAAATAACACTCTATTTTCACAGAACTTCTCTGTATAATTAGATACAAGTATGACAAACGCATTCTCAAATCGTATAGCTCTATGACTTATAAATAGAGGAACTCTCTTCCCTTTTTCGACTTTCGCGTGACTCCGAACTTTGTGAAATTTTTCTCTTTATTTCACGATGCAGGGGTAAATTATGATCTCTTAGGCTAACATCTTTCTATAACTCATTAAAAAAAAACTCTAAAGTAAAGTGGGAAAGGGATGATATTTTATCAACCACAGCCAAAATGCAACGACTTGAAAGCAAGATCGAGTGAGAACTATTATGGTTGGCAAAAATTAATTTATAATTAGTTTTTTCTAAACATAATTTTTTTCCGAAAAAACCACTCATACACTATTTTATTATTTTGATGGATAAGGTTTATTTCGTTTTCAACATCTTATTTCAATAATTCCCTCTGTTTTTATCTTATTAAATACAAATTGCACTTACGTTTTAGATTACCTACTCTAGAAAAATGATTATAAAAAACATTTTAGCATGTATGTATTTTCAAATTAGTATCTGCATTAAATGTTAATATAACCAATTTATATAAATAAATAGAATGTTTGTAAAATAAAAACAAATGGTACTTTGAATGAATTTAACAGCTCTTTTGATTCAAATGAAAAACATATATTTTCATTTAAAGGGAATATAAAAAATTGTACAATGATATATTATATAAAATTTCCGCTTAAATAGGGTAAGTAAAAGTACTGCGCGACAAAAATTAAAGAAAAATTTGTCCCCTTAAATCTAACAATGGATTCCAGTAGAGTTTTATACGCTGACTAGCTGCAAGGCCCGCCTTCGGCTGCCCTCTTGATAGCCAGAGGCTACGCCCCCTGGACCCCCACCCCCGCCCTCTATTTTTGATTTTAACTCGATTCCCCCATCACTTCAGCAATGGTTACCAATAATAAAAATGAAACGTCAAAAATCCAATGTAGATTGGTTATTCCTCGAGTATTAGATGGGAATCGATCACTATTTTTGAATTTAAGTCAACATGGACTGTAAATAGCAAGTGATATGTGATTAATAATAAAGGCATAATAGAAATAATATATAATTAATATTTCAAATGACTTTGGATAAAGTTTAGCAACGATCCGTTGCAGTTTATTTAGTAATAGCTCGAGTTCTAATTGAGTTAAAATCAAATGGTAATTTGAAAATCAAAGAGGAAGCTGTTTTCTATTACGTCAACAAAATATTTTGATTTCAAATATTGCTGTTTAATATCTATGGGACTCGAAAATTGTATTTTTCGTCGTTTTGACCGATTATATCTCTAAACTCTGGCGTGTAGTAAAAAATCGGGAAATTGCATGATAATCCGCATATAAAACTCTACTGGAATCCATTGTTAGGTTTACGCGGATAAATTTTTGTTGAGTAGTGTAATTTGAATTTGAGTTTTCATCGGAAATACAGTTAAAAAATAAGCTCACGTGTTCTGATGTGGCCATCCATTTGACTTTACCATACAACCTGGCCCCTCACTTATATTTAATATTTAATAACATTATTTATAATCATGTAGGGAAGGGGGGGGGGGTTAGTTTTTGTATTTTTAGAATTCTAGAGGCCCACTGATTATGTATTCAAAATTTGGTTGAGTTTTCTCAAATGGCCTAGATTTTTAATTTTTTGACCCCCCCCCCCCTCCACCCCCCCCTTAATTTTGGGTCGATATGCACGAAAATCTAACAAGTTCTTAATCTCTTATCTCTTAATATGTAGACTTAGGTCGGGGTCTCTTCCTTCGGTCGTTAGAACAAGTAGGGGAAGGCGACCGGAGGGTCCACCCATGTGTAGGGCCGGGTGTAGAAAAACTGAAACTACAGCGCATATTCTCCAGTCGTGTGGGCGGACGCACGATGGAAGGCTCAGGAGGCATGATGCGGTGGTTAGACGTCTGGCTGATGAACTAATAAAAAAGGGAATGCGGGTCGAGCTCGAATATTTATATCAGAGCTCGGCCGGGAACAGGAAGCCAGACATCGTGGCGAAGGACGGGTCGGGGACGGTGTGAATTCTGGATGTGCAGATACTGTCAGCGCTCCTCGGACTGGGGGTTGCCCACAGAAACAAAATCAATTATTATAAGGGCAACTCCAGTCTGGTGAGCAACATTGCAGCAAGGTTTGGGGTGGGCTCGGGTTCTGTGAGAGTTGAAGCCATCACACTCTCGTGGAAGGGAGTGTGGTGGCATAAAGCGGTGCCTCCCCTTGTCGCCCTGGGAATTTCCCAGAGAACTTTATGCGATATGACCTTCAGGGCAATGAGGGGTTCTTTGATGAATTTTTATAGCTTCAACAGGAGAACTTATAGGGAAATCGCCATGCGCTAGAAATTGTATAAAGAAAAAATTTTTTTGTAAATATATTATGTAAATGTTCCTATAATTATGTAAATACTCCTATAATTAAATTCACCCGACTATGTAAATATTTCTTGTTAGTGGAGGCCCCCACCTGCGTGGCCCAATAAACGAAAAATCAATGTGAAATTTGGCTTCGATATTTACACTAGTTTTTGAGCTAGCTCATCCACAAAACTAACTAACAGACATTTTAACAAAATAATTATTATCTCGAAAAATATAATTTTTTGGATGTTCACTTATTAGGGCTCTTTTGTAGACCGAAATGCCATGGTTTCGCTCAATTTTTTTAATCAAAATAGTTTAAGCAGTTTTTGAGATATTTTGAAAAAAAAAGGAAAAAAAAACACTTTTTTCATGCACGATTACAATACTTGACCATAACCTGTATGGTAAAGTAATTATGCTAACTAAAAGAAAATAAAATAATATAAGATGGGAGAATCTAGACGATTCGAAAGTCAGAATGAGCAAGGCGAAACGTGCTGCAACAAAATATCGAAAATTAAATAGCCATATACAATTAAAAATGATGATCTTGATAGGATTATAGAAAAGAGAACTGAGAATAGGAAATCTGAGAAAGAGGAGATCTTAGTGATTAATTAAGTACACAATGAAACACGGAGAATTGTTGAGAGATGTCCCGGCGAAGTAAGAAAATCAAGACTAAGAATAGCATATCTCCCCTTGTAATAGTTGTAATGAAAAAATTACAAGAATAACATAGGATAGAATAGATGTGAGTTGAATGGGTGAATGATTCTTTGGGGTGATTCGATATGATGATTATATGAGGAAAATGAGTTACCTATCGATTTATTTTTAGGAATCTCACTCTGTTTGAAATCATGATAACTCAAAAACAGTGAATATTGGAAAAATCAAATTTATAAAGAAGTTAAAATTAGAGAAATGAGGAAGAAATGTACGAACAAATTGAAAACCTGATGAAGCACGTTAAAGGGGATGAAAATTTAATAATTATGGGGGATTGGAATGCAAGAGTAGTAGGAAAAGGCAAGAAGGAAAAGTGGTGGGCGAACCACGGTCTAGGAAATAGGAATGAAAGAGGCGAAAGATTGAATTGAATTGCGAGTAGCACAGTCTAGTAGTAGCAAACACACTCTTCCAACACCATCCAGAAGGATCTACACGTGGAAAATGCCGATTAGAACAAGGGAGATTTCAAAATAGATTACATATTGAGTCAAACAAGATTCAGAAATCAATTAAAGGACTGTCAAAAGCTATCCTGGGGCTGATATATCTAGTGATCACAATCTAATTGCGATGAAATGCCAACTAAAATTTAAAAAACTAATAAAAAAGGAGACGGTCGCGAAAAAACTGGGATATCTCAAATTAAAAAATAAGGAAACCCAAAAACTCTTCGAAAATGTAATGAATAAGAAACTGGAAGAAAAAACACCCCACAAATAATAAAAGAAGATGAAATCGAACAAGAATGGAATGATATGAAATCAAGCCTGACCGAAACAGCCAACGAAGTCCTTCAATCAAAGAAAAACGAAATTAAAAAGCCATGGGTAAGAGACGAAATACTGCAACTGATTGACGAACTGAAGAAAATTTTAAAGAACAGAAAAGACGAAGAAGGGAAAGAAACATATAAAAAATTAAGATGGAAAGTTATAAAGAATGTAGAAAAGCAAAAGAAAAAATGATTCAAGAAAAATGTAAAAGAAGTCAACGAAAATCTAATATTGGGAAAAGTTGATGTAGCCTATAGGGCAATAAAAGAAATTTTCAAGAAGACAAGCCAAAAAGCAAGAATGTAAGAGATAAAGGAGGCCACATTATTCTAAACGAAAACGAACAGGCAAATAGATGGAAGGAACACCTAGAAGAACTCTATGGAGAAGAAAAAACAATGAACCCAATAGAAGAAAGAATCTGTGGACGAAAACGAATTAGGAGACCCCATACTCAGGTCAGAATTCGAGACAGCTTTGAAGGAACTAAAAATAATAGAGCACCCGGAATAGACAATATACAAGCTGAAATCCTAAAGAACTCTGGAGAAAAGGCACGTGACAAACTTTTTGAACTAATTAGCAAAATCTATAAATTGGGAATCATCCCAAAAGATTTCGAAAAAAACAAAATAGTCACACTTCCCAAAAGACAGGCGCGGATAAATGTGAAAATTTCAGGACCATTAGCCTAACCTCACATGCCTCCAAAATCCTAACCAAAATAATCCAAAGAAGAATAGAACAAAGAGTTGAAGAAAATCTGGGGGAAGACCAGTTCGGCTTTAGAAGAAACAGAGGCACCCGAGAAGCAATTCTCTCTCTTAGACTAATAATAGAAAGGGCTTTTATCAGGGAAGAATCTGTCTACATCGGATTCATAGACCTAGAAAAAGCATTCGATAACGTCAATTGGGAAATTATGTTTAAAATATTAAAACAGGCAGGAATAAAATTCAGAGAGAAGACTAATCTACAATCTATATCAAAACCAGACGGCAATTATAAATATTGGTGATGAACAAAGAGAAGCCAAAATAAAAAAAGGTGTAAGACAAGGATGTGTGCTGTCACCCATGATTTTCAACTTATACATAGAAGAAGCGATTAAAGAATTCAAAGACAAAATTGATACAGGTATAGAAATCCAAGGTCAAAAGATCGCTATGTTAAGATTTGCCGATGACATTGCCCTTCTAGGAAGCAATAAAAAAGAATTAGAGGACGCCTTGAATGGAATTAACCAAATCCTAATAGAAGAAATCAAAATGAAAATAAACAAGAATAAAACCAAGGTCCTAGTATGTACAAAAAAAGAACAAACGAGACAGGAATGCATCAAAATTAACCAAGAAAACCTAGAAGGAGTTAAGGAATTCCGCTACCTAGGAAGTAAAATAACATGGGATGGGAGGAGCAAAAACGAAATTAAATCAAGAATTGCCCAAGCAAAAATGGGGTTTAATTCAAAACAAAAACTACTATGCTCCTCCTCAATCAGCTTAGCAAACAGGAAGTTGCTATTGAAGACATATGTATGGAGCATAGCCATGTACGGGTGTGAAACCTGGACAATTGGAAAAGCGGAGAGAAAGAGATTGGAGGCTTTCGAAATGTGGTGCTACAGAAGAATGATGAATATCAAATGGATGGATAAAATTACAAATGAAGAAGTTCTTGGAAGAATCGGAGAAAGAAGAACCTTGTGGAAGAGTCTGAAGAAGAGAAGAGGTCAGATGATGGGGCACACACTGAGACATGGGGGACTGCTTAGGGATATCTTGGAGGGGAGGTGGGAAAGAAAAGGGGAAGGGGAAGACCCAGATTAGAATATTTCAACCAAATAATTGGGGATATGGGATGCCAGACATTTAGAGAGGTTAAACAGCTGGCGGGGGACAGAGTCGAGTGGAGACGGATTGTTGCATCAAACCAGTCTTAGGACTGTATACTCAATGATGATGATGAAAGTTAAATTAGTTATCGACTGAGTTTTGTTTTTTAGAATTACGTAAACCTTCAAACATTTTTTTTATCAATAACTAATGTTTAAATGTCTTTTAAATAATTTTTTATTAGCCCAGTAGTCCCGTGGTTATTTGGGCAGATTTTCAGTTCCAGTTGAAACTTTAAGCCCTAAAGTTTCAACATTTTGACCCTCTTCTCGTCAAGCTTAAGTCTGGTCCTTCGGCACCAAGAGGACTTATACTTTAGTACCTACTCTCTAAAGAGTAATTAAGAAAAATTTGTTCTAGATCAGTCAAGAGACTAGAATTTCAATTTTTAGCCCCCCCCCCCCCCACACACACACACAACTTATTTCGGGCAGCTCATATTGTTTCTCCAATATTTCAACAGAGCTGCTGAAGAATAGCTATGCGAAATTTATTTACAGAGCCTAAATCTGTATACCAAGCAAACATCCAAAAAACTATCTCTTATAAATACAACAAGCTGCCAACGAAGCCTCACCCCCAGGGTCAATTTGGCCCTATGGGAAGCTTTTGGAACTTGAATAAGTTTTTACATCCTGACTATCCTTCTGTCATGCTGCCTGCATCACTATAGTTAGTTCCGTATAGTAACTATGCCACATTTGTTCCAAATAAATAAATGGCTCTAGGATTTTTTTATTTCTGACTTCCTCCCCTATTTTGGATAGCTGTTTTTGGAAAAATAATTCACCAGTATCCTAAAAGAATTTGGTCAAGGTCAAAAAGATTATCTAAAAGTATATAACGAGCAAGCACATATACAAATAAACTTCCGGTTTTATAAATACAGAGGATGGGGAAATAAAAAATGAAAAAGATATATGTATAGGAATTATATGTATATGTAGGTATATGTATATATATATATAGGAATTTAAAAATTAATTGATTTTTTTAACTTGAAAGGGGTAGGTACGTTTAGAGAGAGATCTCGTTGTAAAAATAAATAATCACGAGAAAGAAAAATTTAGTATGTTTAGTTAAATTTTAAATTCTAATTAGAAATATTTATGGGATGAATCTAATTAAGAATTAAATCCTCTCGGTTGTGTCCGCTTACCTCACGTTATCCCCGTTCCTCAAACTCACTCTCTTTGTTATTCAATTTCAATAGGTTCCTCGTTTGATTTGACGACAACAATCACTCAAAGAACCCCCCTAAAGAGTTTTCTAAATGATTTCAATTTCCTTTGATTATTCCTATCCTTCTCTTTTCGATTAGTTTTGAAATGTGTGTACATATTGAATATCTAGTTCAATGTACTTACTGGCGCCATTCTCGAATATCAATCAACATCGTGTGCTGGTGTGGGTCTCCAGCTTATCGTAACGGCCGTAGACATACGTCCGTCTGTCCGTTTGTCGGCCAGAATGTCAACATATACAAGCCATCGATCCAACGACTCTGACTGACAATTCCAATTTTATGTCTATAAACAAAAATAACCAACTTGCTCTTACGAACTGAGCACATATTTCATTGCTTTTTTGAAAGAAAGTGAACTATAAGTTTGTTCTTTTTAAATTTAGATGATTTACAGTTGGACTAAAAAACTAAAACCTGGCACAAAGGCGAAACTTGTAAATACAAACTTATGTGGCAAATATCATCTACTAAGCTATAAGCGTTCGAAAGATCCCATCTATAGTCATTTGAAAATTTTCTGATTTTCATCATTTTTAAACAGATAGTTCTGATACTAAAAAGTACAAAATCTACCGTAATTACAAGGATTTCGAATAAAATTATGTTTGCTCACTAAGAATAGCAAGAGTTGTCGATTTTTTAGGGACAAATCAAAGTGGATGCAAATAAATAATACAATATACATATAGAGATTTCAACCAAATAATATTAAATATATATGTGTACTCATATGTATATTTAGGTGTAGCTATATACATATACCTATATATACACGTAAACACAAAGACAAGACAGACATAAAAAATCCTGTTCTAAAATTATTTTTCCCTACATTTCAGATAATTCTAAATATGAAGAAGTAAAAAATAAGTAGGTACAATGTTTGAGTAAAACCAGTTTTAACAGCCTGCTGTTCTAGCTTTACTCCCTGACGGAATCGAATAATAATTAGTAAATTCGAAGAAAATGTTACTGATGAAAAGAAGAAGAAAAAATTGATCCCTAACAAGGAAAAATTTTCATTACTGAATGCATGCAATATTGGGAGACCTTAAAACTTAAAAACCAATAAAAATCTCAGTTTCTAATTTTTTCGAGAAAAAATATTTTCTCATACATAAACTATTCGTTGTGTGATAGACATCAAATTTTATCTTATTATTATTCAATAATAATATTTTTGTATTTGCGCAGCGATTAGCTTATTTTCTGAGGTCAAAATTTAATTTCCAGAATATGTACAGACATCTGGTTGGTCGTTTCTGCTAAAGGATAGAGTCAATATTATTATTCATAAAAACGTCCGACAATTAACGGCATGACAATTATTTGTTCTGCTGAACTAGTTTAAAGAAGATTCATCAATTATGGGAAAATGGCGACGGAAATAATATATTATATACTACCTGTTCGCAAACGAATTATGAAATGTAGAGCTGAAGAATCATATTTTTTATTATATTCCCGCATGGGTTGGGAGGAGAAGTCTCCTCCAGACCCCATATTTGTCTAATAAAATTTTTAACAAAATACTTAAATTGTTATTAATCATGTCCCGAAATTTTGCCAGCCCGAGCGGCACCTATCACATATAGAGAACAACAGTACTTTCTCTTTCAAATGAATCGATTGGCTATCGATGATGTTAGTGCGTGAGAAACAGTTGTCTATATAGTTTGTTGATATCCAATTAACTGAGTAGGAAAGTAAATTATAGTGAATTATTAATTACACGCTGTAAATAAGGGCTTTATTCTTAGTCGATTAATTCACACAAAAATTTAATGTGCTCACAAGATATTGTAAAATTCGTCGTAGTTTATGGGACGATTTTTGTTCATCAGGCAACACAATTTTTTTATTCTTCGATCAATCACAAATTATGAAATATGAAAATGTGAAGGTTCGAGGGGTGTGAGGGGGTGTGTGGGAGGTCTAGGGGGCGTAGCCCCCTGGCTAGCTAGAGGGCCGCTGAGGGCGGGCCTTGCAGCTAGTATTTAATTAAAATTTAATTGGAAAACTTAGATGAATACAATTAATTTAAGATTTATAAGAAAAAACTTTGTCAATTAGAATCATTAATGTATCTTTAATCTATTTCTCTTTTTCTACTCTAATCTTTCTTCGTTTATGAGTTTCATTTAAACCTAATCAAATGACCCTTTTTTAACGAGTAAGTAATAACTAAATTATTGAATAGATAAACTAGTAGCTATCGTATTTATGGTTCTAGTAAACTTATACAATTTTTATTGATGAGAGAATCATTTATAGGTACCATGAGACATTAATGGAATAGGTTTTCAAGCTGAATAAAATTCCTATGGTTTCTATTTAGAACAACGGTGCCCAAAGTACGGCCCGCAAAGAGGCTCAATCCGGCCCCGGAGCGAGTTGACACTAAATATGTATTTTTTGTAAAATATCTAAAAAATTATAAATCATATTATCGTTTTCCAAAAGAAAAAATTACCAAGATGATGCAATTACTCAGCAAAAATTTCGAAGATAGATTTACAGATTTTCACCGGATTAAAAATGAAATACGCTTGTTTGAAAATCCTTTTTCAGTGGACGTTTCTACGGCGCCAGATGATTTACAACTAGAATTAATAAAATTACAATGCCAAACGCCATTACAAGATCTTTTTCGCGAGAAATCTTTACCAGATTTTTATGCAGCGTTAGACTCTTATCCTAATTTGAGGAAATTTGAAATGAAAATGACGACGGCGTTTGCAAGTACATATATTTGTGAACAAACATTTTCTACTTTAAAAAGAGCTTAACCAGCGTCTCGCGCTCGGCTTTCTTCAGATGATCACCTTCATTCCATATTAAGGATAAATGTTACCCAACTTGAACCAAATATTCAAAAATTAGTTTCTGAAAAGCAACATCAGACTTCAAATTAATAAATCGTGAGTACAGATTTTGTCTTTTTTTTAATCTTAACCCAAATTTATGATTTCGTTTAATTCAGGTATCAGCAATCTTTTAAATGTATTCAAATTACAAGTTGATTAAAAAACAACTAGATATCTTAATAATATCCTAATAAAAAGGATTGTATATTTTAGCCGGATCATTAATTTAAAAACGTAATATTTTCATTAAATTTAAAAATATTTTGAAAAAAATTAATCAGCACAAAAATATTCATGAATTCATTGAAAATATTCTTTTTTTTAATTAAAGGTTTCGCTAAGATATACAATTATAAAGAATCCGGCCCGCGAGATCCTATGTCATGTTGAATCCGGCCCGCAGACAAAAAAAGAGTTGGGCACCACTGATTTAGAATATAATTAATAAAAAAATTTCAGCATTTACATTATATCTTTCTTAATTAAAATTGAAGATAACATTTTAAAATATTCATCCCATATTAATTAATCATTAATATTGCCAAAATGAACACTTTTACACAATCGGTTATTTGTTGGCGATTTGATTAAATATTTTCAATGTGCTTAAAATTTAAATATAAAAATATCTAAGTAATACATAGTATAACTAAAAATATTGAATACATACGATAAGTATTTCTAATAGGTATTTTGTTGACTATAGTTTCGAAGGTGTGACCGTCATCATCAGTTTTTTTAATTTTAATTAGAAATATTCTATCTGTTATTTCTCATGGGTTCACATACCCAATTGCATGTAGATTAATTCGTTTTTTTTTGTTATAGCGTGCTAGTTAGTCACTCAACAATGCTAAAAAATAGGTGAAAAATATATAATGACAGGGGTCGGGTTAGGCTAGGGGTTAGCGTACCAGCCTGATAACCAAGTGGACCCGGATTCGAATCCGCCTCGAGCCATCAGGCTAAAATCTGATCTCTGGGTAGAGACAAATTAAAAAAAAAAATAATAATAAGTATCTTAAATTGACTTATGGCTAGAAAGGCCGAAAAACAAAAAAAATATATTATGACAGATGAAACAACATGTTGTCTCATCATAAATCTGCTCGGGTTAAACACGTCTTTTAAAATTCTATTAAACATAATTTTGAATTTGTATATTAACGTTCTATTTAGTTGCGCACTATGAGACTAATATATTAAAAAAAAAAAACTAAAAAGCACGCTTCTAAAAAGTACAAAATAATGTAATAATAAAAAAGCGTGGAACGCAGAAACATGTACTTTTAATGAATTTCGACAAAGTGCCCCACAATTTTTGATTAAGTAGGTATTATATTATTTTGTACTTTTTAGAAGCGTGTTTTTTTAGTTTTTTACTTTATCCATTGCGAAGCATGGGGAAAGTATTGTAATCGCTCTCGCGGCAAATGCGACTTCAAAGGGTCCTCAGATAAAGACTACGGAACCCATAGACTCAATCAAAATCACAAATTGTAGTATTCAATTAGGTTGAATTTTAGCACCTGGCGGTTTTGCCAAAAATTACATGGGGTGTCGTCGAGAGGCTAAAAAGTACGATTTTTACTTTATCCAATGCGAAGCATGGGAAAAGTATTGTAATCGGTCTCGCGGCAAGCGGGACTTCAAAGGGTCCTCAGGTAAAGACTACGGAATCCATGGAATCAATTAAGGTCATAAATTGTAGTATTCAATTAGGTTGAATTTGAGCACGTGACGGTTTTTCCAAAAATTATATGGGGTCTCGTCTAGAGGCCAAAAAGTGCCATTAATAGTCAAAACATCAAAAATGGAATGCAATAAGGTTATTCCTCTAGTATTAGATAAGAATTGATTTTAAGTCGATTCCTTCATGTCTTCAGCAATGGTTACTAATAATAACCGAAACATCAAAAATCCAATGTAGAATGGTTATTCCTCGACTCTTGAATGAAAATCGATCATTATTACTTTACCATACAGGGTATGGTCAAGTATTGTAAGTGCATGAAAAAAGTGGTTTTTTCCTTCTTTTTTTCGAAATATCTAAAAAACGGCTGAAACTATTTAAATGAAAAAAATTGAGCGAAACCATGGCATTTCGCTCTACAAAAAAGCCCTAATAAGTAAACATCGAAAAAATTATATTTTTCTAGATAATAATTTTTTTGTCAAAATGTCTGTTAGTCTGTGAGTTACCAAATTTTGTGGACGAGCTAGCTCAAAAACTAATGTGAACATCAAAACCAAATTTCACATGTAGTTTTGGTCAATTGAGATTAAGAGCTAATTAGATTTTGGTGCATATCAATCCAAAATTAAGGGGAGTGGAGGGGGTGAGGGGTTAAAAATTAAAAATCTAGGTCGTTTGAACAAACTCAACCAAATTTTATATACATAATCAGTGGACCCCCAGAAGTCTAAAAATGCAAAATCTAACCGTCCGAAACGGTGGGGGGGGGGGGGCGGAGGGTCAAAAAAATGAAAATCTTTGTCATTTACCAAACTCAACCATATTTTGTATACATAATCAGTGGGTCCCCAGAAGTCTAAAAATGTAAAAACTATTGGCCCGAAATGGGAGGGGGGAGCGCGGAGGGTCAAAAAATGAAAATCTTTGTCATTTACCAAACTCAACCAAATTTTGTTTATATAATCAGTGGGTCCCAAGAAGCCTAAAAATGGAAAAACTAACCGCCCGAAATGGTGGGGGGGGGGGAGGGTAAAAAATTAAAATCTTTGCCATTTACCAAACTCAACCAAATTTTGTATACATAATCAGTGGGTCCCAGGAATCTAAAAATTCAAAAACTAACCCCACCCCCCTTCCCTACATCATTATAAATAATTTTATTAAATATTAAATATAAGTGAGGGGCCAGGTTATATGGTAAAGTCAAGTGGATGGCCACATCAGAACACGTCAGCTTATTTTTGAATTAAAGTCAACATGAACTGAAAATTGAAGTGATATCTGATTAATAATAAAGAAATAAACATATTAATATTTCAAATGAATTTGGATAAAGTTTAGTAACGATCCGTTGCAGTTTATTTAAAATATAATTTATTTTTTTACTTTTTAGTCTTAATTATTTTTATAGAGAAAAGTTTGCGGAATTTAACAAAATGAAATGTGTATTTATTTTTATTATTTTTATATAATAAGCTCCTTGATAATTTCATTTAAATTGAGGTTTTTTTTTATAAATTTTATTAAACGAATTTTTTTACATAAATTAATGTATACATTGTATTTTAGCTTCGACTTCTAGATTACTTCTCCACCATCGACTGTCCTTGACCATCTTTGTAGTCCTTGTTTTTAATAAGAGGAAAAACTAATCAAATAAAAAAAACTCTTTTCCGATAATTATTCAAATTCCATAATGTCTATCCTTCATTTAAATTGAGTAAATTAAGTAATTTAAACAATTATTTTTATAGAGAAATGTTTGCGGAATTTAACAGAACAAAAGCCACATTGATTGATTGATAGATAGATACATACAGATTGAAGCTAATATAAAGACGCCGACGATAGCACTCTACACGGCAAACCCTCTCTCCCGAATAATCGAATCAATATTGCCTCCTCAATTACTCTCGACCTAGACAAACTGAATAAATGGGGCTCCCAAAATTTAGTTAACTTTAATTCAAATAAGACTCAATGTTGTCTATTTTCTAGGCGCGAAAATAGAGATTTCCCTGATATTCACTTCGATTCGAATACTCCTGAAAATGTGTGACAGCCTATCCATGTTGGGCGTCTCTGTCGCATCTGACCTGTCTTGGAATGAACACATCTCCTCTGTGGCGAAATCTGCAGCAAGGAAGATTGGCTTCTTATTCAGGTCCAAGCGATTTTACAAACCCCCACAACTTCTCACCATCTACAAGGCTCAAATCCGCCCCTGTCTCGAATACGGCTCTCATCTGTGGAGAGGAGCCTCAAAATATTCTCTTGCTACCCTTGATGCAATTCAGAAACGAGCCGTCAGGCTAATTGACGATTCTACCCTCACCGACTCCCTCGACTCGCTGACTCATCGAAGAGATGTCTCCGCCCTTTCCCTTTTCTATAGATACTATCACGGCAGGTGCTCTGATGAGATAAAATCAATAATTCCCCCCAAAGCATGCTTTTCACGCAGCACACGTTTTGCCGACTCCCAACACTCTTTCGCGGTCAAATTAGAAAAGTGCCGGACCACTTCATTCGCGAATTCATATATCCCCATGACTTCAAGGAACTGGAACTCCCTCCCAGCCTCTATCTTTCCCAGCACCTATGATCTTCAAACCTTCAAAACCAGGGTGCATAGACACCTACGTCTACACCCTCTCACTTAATCAACTTTCCCTTCTCTTCGGTAATGCAAGGGTCTTTCGAGATCCATAGGGGCTACATCTTTACTGGTGCACCCCTTCTTGCATTCGATTGCATTAAAAAAAAAAAAAAAAAAAAAAAGAGTGTAAAAAGAGCACAAGCCCACGAGTTTGAGTCGAATGTCTTTTTTTTTATTGTACTGGTTCATCCGCTGCGTTCTATTTCAGCTCGTAGTATTTTTTTATTACAATTTATTATTATGTTTCTATCAATAATAATAATTATTTTTGTGTATAAAAATAGAAAAAGTTCTGTCAAAAAGTGTCATTTGATCAAGTGATATTCAACCAATGAGAAATCGGGAAATTAGTATTTCGAGATTTCGGCCCTGGCTTTAGTATAATAAAAATTATCGAAGCTCATTAACAAATAATAATATATCAATAATAAATGTATTATGCAAAACACTGACACTAAGTAAAAATAATATTTTCGTTAAGAATGATGGTCCGATTTCATAAATATAAACATTTATAAAAAACAATCTAATGATGATGATGATGACGATGGCTGTAGAATCATTTCAACATGATTATCTCGCCATTCTATAAATATTAAATAGCGCCAGAGCACACATTTGGGGGATGCGCTTGTATACACAATGTCTATATAGGAACATTAATTACCAACAGTATAACAGCTTGTGCAAGGTGGTAAACACTTGATAAGAATGTATATATATATATATAATAATTATGGAAAGCGAGCAGCTAAAGGCTCATCAATTCTCCCCTCTCCTCTATCCACTTACGACATATCTCGGAGAACTATCAATATAAATAACCTATTTTAAATTTTATCTCTGCGTCTTATATTATTAGAAGTAAACATATCGCTTTAGTAGAATAAAAAAATTCCTTCAGAATTTCAAAAATATTCCTCACTTTCTCTTATTTTTGTGATTTTTCTGAGTACAATTTTAAATTGATTATATACAAAAAAAGTAGCAAATACAATTATGTAAAAATAGGCCAAGTTCGATTAATAAAAACCGTTTGTAGTGAAATCTAGTGCTCTGTCATTTTCAGAGCACACATTCGGGAGACTTGAATATTTTGATTTTAGTAGAAAACAGAAAATCATGCTCTGTCAACATTAAGTCTATAGTCTAGGGCAGTGATGGCGAACCTTTTGAATTTGGTGTCTCAAAATTCAGAAAAAACCTGACTTAACTCGGCTGATGTGTCACATCTAGAAATATTCATAATTTGGTGATAGTTGCAGCCCTAGTAAAAAACAAAAATCAACAAAACAAACATATTTTTTATATATTTATTTATTCAAAAATAAAGCCTAATTATTCTTTAATTTAGTGACTTAGTGAATTAAGCCCAACCTCCTTTGAATCTTCTTGAGCGAAGACCCTCCGTAAAATTATGCGTGTCACCCAAAATGTCTTAACGTATCACCATTGACACACAGGTCATAGAGTTCGCCATCACTGGTCTAGAGTCTAGACCAGTGTTTCTTAAACTTTTTGAAGTCGCGGCCCCTTGAAGTCGAAGTCCATATCTCACGGTCCCCCTATTTTTTTTTTTTAATTCAGTTTGGTTAAAAAACTATTTATAATTTTGAATTTCGTATATGCATACACTTACTAGTCAATGCATGCATGCATTTACTAAGGTTAACAGTAAAAGCGTGAAAAAATAAACCCGGTTATTATATTTTTAAAATGCTTGATTTAAAAATAATTAACGCATGAAATCAATAGTCTATGTTATAAGCAATTGCAAATATATTATCATTTCAACATTTCAATACATTATCGAAATTTTATAATTATAATCCAAGTATTTAAACTTATTTAACAATAATAATTTATTTGTTACATTTGCGACTCTTTGCGGCCCCCATGGGGGTAATCCTTGTAACGTTCAAGTAACAAAATTTCTTAGACAATGAGATAAGAATCAAGTTTCTAGGATGAGTGGTTTTCATTTTATGAAGGAAAAACTGCGATTTTTTGCAAAAAAATGCAGTTTTTTTTTAAACTTCAACCTCATTGCCGCACGTACTACCATTTTATCCAATTAAGATGAAACTTTGTTTCAATTGCAGCAAATTTAATCTAGTTTAAACATGTATAGAATATGTTTTTATAGAAAATGTGCTCTTTCATGGTCAAAATGGGAAAAATCGAAAAAAATGATAGTTTTTGGGATATTCAAAAGTGATCCCAGGTCTGTTTTTGTATCCCCATTAAAAATCGACTACTGGACCAATTGTGGATATTTTTTTTAATCGACGTGAAATTTTGGCCTCTTTAATTTACTATAGGACGGTTATTTGCAAAATATGAACTGTTTTCGAATTATAAGAGGGAAACTGGAAAAGTCCGAAAATATCGAAGTTTTTAGGCCAGCAAAAGTTGTCCCGCATATTTTCGAGGTCGGAAACTTAGATTTCGCATACCCACACCATGCCTAAAAAAATCTTTTCCCGCAATTAATGTAAGCTGAAACCCCTCTATTTACTGGGCTAAGTTAAAGTTTGAAAACTTTGTTATTGTTTTATTTTACCCGGCAGCTTCTACTGTACAGTTACTATTTTAATTTCGCCCCTTAGAATACGCATCGCCCCCAATCGCCCCCCTGAGGGGGCGATCGCCCCAGGTTGGAGAACCACTGGTCTAGAGCCTAGACCCTAGACCCATCCAAGAATAATCTAAGGTCCTAAATACTTAACAAGAATAATCAAACAAATATTTCTACTTAATAGATGTATTTAATAAATTAATAGTAATATCTAAATTAACTATTGATTCCGATACTAATTCTGTAAGTTTTATCAAGAATTTTCAGTAAGATAAAACTGATTTTTTTTTCTGTTCTGGCTGAATAACAAAAAACATTTTCGGGTTCCCATTCATGCTTGAACAACGACCCTCAGAAGTGACCTAAAAGGCGGTTCTTTTCAGACATATTTTTTTTTGCTTCTTTCAAAACTATTCAAAACTCCTTCCAGGAAAGAAGGGCCATTGATACTTTAACATATTATTAGATTTATATCTTAAGTTCTCCTTAAGGAACATTTGATATATTTTAATATATTTGATTAGAACCTTAATATGATTGAATACTTTTGCAGTGAGTATTTTTCTTGTTGTGACTATGATGATCGGTTAGGTTAATTACTTAGAAAAAAAATTGAGTTGGACCAACCATGCTGCAATTAAAAAATTAATTAACATTATTTGATTCTTATAACAAATGTCAGAAGATGAAACCAATTTTCAATTTTCAAGTAGGGTTGATTAGTTTATTCGATGCGCTAAAGTAGGAAAGAAAACTAGCCTTTATAAAATATATGAAATTTTTTAGTAGTAAATTGAAGGTTAACAAGAAAACTCTTCAGATTTTAACCATTTTGAAAAGTGGGTTTTATTTTTGTAAATTGTCCATTTGAAATATTTTTGAGGCAGATTTCAACATGAATGAAATATTTCCAAAGTTTAGGTGAAATACTAACACCCGACTTAAATGACAAATCTATGTATTAATCCAAACCCCAAATAAGGTACAAATTAGAATAAATAAATATATAAAAGTAACACCCGACATTTAGAGCTAATTCCCAACTCCATGGTATTACTTAAAAAAAAGAGAGTAAGATTTGAATCAACGTGTTATGATATTAGACATTATTATACTTTTGGTCATGAACTAAGATATTATGTGTAACACATTTTTTAAGAATGCCTAGATCTAAATTGGTCAAAGAAGCAATATCCTTGAGGTTGCGCTTTGGATGAATTAAGCACATTGAATCATTAGAAAATTAGAAAAATGGGAGCACTTAGTCGAGTAATGCATACCACCGGAGAATTACAAACCTCAGATGGAAATCAAATCAACAACAATATTCAATCTTTCAAAACCAGCCTTTGCTATGCTTCGGATTGGATAAAGTAAAAAAGAAATTATTCGGGCAAAATCGAAAAAAATAAAAAGTGTCAGGACTCAGGCGGGCGATCGCAATACTTCACATTACTATATTCTATAGAATATAAATGAAAGTAAAAACTTAATTCTTATTCGGATAATAGTTTTTATATTTAATTTATTCATCTCTTCTTGAGAGAGCACTTAATGAAAAAGTCATGATTCTACCTGTCATTTCTATTAAAAAGTTAGTTGATTTTCTAGAGGAAACTGCAGTAAACAAATGGTTATCCGCGGGACTATATGAGAAAAATAAGAAAAAAAATATACTATTGTCCTATCAACAAATAAAAATATGTTTAGCTTTTGATAAAAAAATTTTGTATATAATTTTATTCACACATGATAGAAAAATAAGTTTGGTATTGTATATGAACAGTTTTAAAATTATAATTACATTATAAGTTGATTCTGCGAAAATTTCTCGGGAACTGATTCTCCAATGGAATTTTTTAGCAACTGAAGAAGGGTGTTAGTTTTCAAATATTTAGTGGCACAACATAAAAATCTGTAATTTGTTATTAAAAAATGTATTAAATACCTAAGTGAGTTGTCGATGTTTCGGCTTGAGCAAGAATACGATGTTGCACCCAGGAAAATTTTCCCTTGAATATACAATCAAATTCGTTACATATATCATATAAATTAATGTTTTAAATCCATTTTAAATAAACTTGTCTTAACACTTTTAATTATTTAATAAAATAATTATTTAACTGGTACATTGCAAGGATCTCTGACGCTTCTTCTGGACGCCAGGCTCATTGCTTTTGATTGAATCGTATATTTTAATTATTTTATTTATTTATTTGCTATTTAAATGTATTAATTGTATTATGTTAAAAGATATTTCAATAGTGTAAAGCAAATTGACTTCATGAATCCATAACAAAGAATGTGTCCCTATCTAATGTCAAGAGATCCCAAGGAACGTCTCGATAAATTACAGACCAAAAGAATTATAAATTAGAAAGAAAGCGATCTTATTTGATCGATTTAATATATCTTCGAGGTTCGTAGTAACTTTTTAATATAAGAAAATAGCATTTTGATTAAGAATTGTGTAGTTTAAAAGAAATTGTATGAAAAGATTGAATTTCTTGTCTCCGGGAGCGAATCAACTTGAAATGGCCAAAAGTTTTATTTTTTCTCATTAGATATTTATTCAAATCTATTGAAATTTCAAATCTGTGGTTATTTTTGTTTACCTTTTAAATCAAATAATTATTATTAGGAAATTTGCATTTTAAATGGTAGTTTATTTGAAGTCCAAATTGGATAAACGCTAATAAATCCGTTGAAATTTTTTTAAAAATATGAAATTAATAAATATCATAAAACAATTACTTATTAATAATTTAATTCAATTTTGAACGAAATCGATTCAGTACTTTTTGAGAAAATGGTCAAAAATCATTTGAACCATCTATGAAAGGCCGTTTTAGAAACATTTTAAAATTCATCTCCATGTCACAAGTCAATATTTCGTTTCATATGACTTTTTCAACTTTTTTGAAAGGCATCTTGTGCTTTCAAAAAAAGTCGTTTTTTGACGGTTCAGATGGTTTTTGATCATTTTCTCAAAAAGTCCTGTATCGATTTCGTTCAAAATTGAATTACATTATTAATAAGTAATTGTTTTATGATATCTATTAATTTCATATTTTTAAAAAAATTTCAACGGAGTTATTATCGTTTATCCAATTTGGACCTCAAATAATCTACCATTTAAAATGGAAATTTCCTAATAATAATTATTTGATATAAAAGATAAATAAAAATAAAACACAGATTTGAAATTTCAATAGATTTCTATAAACACCTAATGAGAAAAAAAATAAAACTTTTAGCCATTTCTAGTTGATTCGCTCCCGGAAAGAAGAAATTGAAACTTTTCATACAATTTCTTTTAAACTTCAAAATTCTTAATCAAAATGGCATTTTCTTATATAATAGACATACTGTGAACTCATTCTATCTTTAGATAGATGGAATCCATAAAATAAGTTCGCTTGCGATACTGCAGTCACCGTCCCGCAGAAGGCCTCCGCAAATCATCCGTGCCGGCAGGGTCGTCACTATGGCATTCGCAGACCCATGCCATGCCAGCATTTGAGATTGGCCTCGCAATCTCTTCTCTCGAAACGCGTACGCTTTTGAAGATACTATCACCCGGTCTTCCGTTTGAGACCACCACTCTCTCTCGCCTTCTTGAGAATTCTCTCAATCCCGCTGCTTCACGGCGGGCCGGTGTAAGCCCATCTTCTAATGCGCCTCAACCTCAATAGTCATTTCTGCCTTAAATGACCTCTTCACCTTCCAAACAGAAGATTACATTAACCATCCTTCTAAAAATCTGCCTGAGAAAATTCCTCATTTCTCCTATTTTCTCAATCCACGCTTCCGTCACTTCAAGCAAGAAGATTAACTTCCGACGTCAGGTTCATTCGCCTTCTGAGGATGTCTCGTCTACACTGCCCCCCTTTCTGCCCGCATACGCACTGCGCCTATGTCTCCTAGAACCAATGGCCCCGTCTGGGGTGCAATCATCCAATCGCCAACCGCCGGTCTTTCCAAATTATGATGACCGCCGGCGGTCATGGCGGGCGGGATGTTCGGTCGCGAGGCCTTTTGAGCTGGTTGCCTCTAATTCGCTGCATGCCGTCAGAGGGCGGCTAAGTCGCGGGTTCTTTCTCTGCTTGGCCCTGGCTAGCTGGCCTCAGTCTCATCGTACTCTCATGATCGTAAGCATATATCCGTATCGTTTAACGTTCCACGTGGAACCATCGCATTTCTCGCTTGGTTCTCCCTTTCGGCTTAATTCTCTCGTATAATCATCATCATATGTACATATCACCCCAATAGCGGTTAATAAATCGTTATTAATACATATATTTGTGTATAGTGTTCTTCATTTACCCTTACACTGGAGGGCTGTTTCAGTCCGGCCCTCCAGTCCTCATCACGCTCTCCCACCCTGGTGTACGCCCATATACATAGATTAAATCGATAATATAAGTTCGTAATATAATCGTTTTCTTTCTCATTTATAAATTTTTTGCTCTCTTTTATGGTGAGGTTGAGACACAAGCCTACCGGCAAAGGGATCAGATCATTTCATTAACCTCATTCGATATATCCTAGTGAAATATCTTTTGATATATTTGAATTTGAGAATATTTAATATAATAAATAAATAAAATAATTTAAATATTCGATTATATATATTATATATAAACATCCGTGGGTTAGGCAACCAGCGGCCCAAGACTCAGAGGACAGAGGAAGCTATTTTCATATTATTAGTATTTAATTGAAATTATTTATATTATAAAAGCACAAGGTGTTGTGAATTTACTATTAATTGAAATTGAATAAATAAGATCGCTTTCTTTCTTAGGTATCGATAGGAGCTTCTCTCAAGACAGTCGGTAGGGAAATCTCATATATTGAATTTTAAGGAGCTCGATTTGGATTTTTTATATTAAAACTTAAAAATTGAAATCAAATCTGAATAATAGTCTTTTTTACTTTATCAATGCGAAGGAGATAATTTATGGTAATCGGTCTCGTGGCAAGTGCGACTTCAAACGGTTAATATACATATAAATATGAATTGAGATTAAAAAAAGAAAATTTAATTCCAATAAGTTAAAAATTCAAACACCTTATAGGTGATATAAACGAATCATTTGATATTGATATTAGTCCATACTTTATGTGGAATGGCCCTATTATTATAAAGTTTTGAATTGCGGAAAAATATTTATTTATTAGTTTTAATAAAATATATGAATTTATCTGTTATCAAATTTGCTTTTTTTTATTTAGATAATATGTCATAATATAAATGGTTGTTAGATCAACCCCATCTTTCTATAGAGGTCTCCACTCTAAGGGCCTCTGCACCCTATGTGAATCTTTCACCTACCATCAAGGGGGTATGATTATGAAACCAAAATATCATAAATAAAAAATCATTCAGCCTATTTATATAATTCACCTCTGCATATAATTAAACCAAATGAAATTTTAATAAAAAGTTATATTAACAAAATTATATTCATAAGTTATTTATTTAGATAATTTTACGGACTAGTAGTCCACTTACGAAAAAGTTAGTCTTAATTTTATTATATAATTGTTAATTTCATATTTATTATAATTCTATTCGCAATATTTTACTACTTCTACATATATTAGATTGATTAATATTTTTTTACTAAAAGTAGAAAATGTTTTCAATAGATAAGGTAGTCGATAATACACCTAATCTATATTAAATAGCGAACTATAGACTTCGATATTATCGGGATATATGTTGAATATGTTGATAAGTTCTCGAAAAATGGGGTAGTAGTATATTAAACTTAAACTTAAATAAATTAGTGCTCTCAATTCATGAAAAGTTAATATTTTGGTGGTAGTTTAGACAGACCCGAAGTATTTAATTTACGCCGATAAATCGGCTCCATATTATACAGGGCGTGCTAGGATTACCATTATTTCCGTTATTCATAAAAGAGGTCAAAAGTTCGTTTTTTCAAATTAGATCCTCCGTAAATTGAAAGAGGAAGAAAAATTCTTTAAGACGATATATCATGTCCCTATACCTAAAACATCAAGTTTTCTTAATAAAGGCGCTTTTTCGTGAAAAATTACTTTTTAATGAATTTAATTTTAACTGACCATGGAAATATCATGCTTATGACAGATTGTTGACTATTTATAAGTAACTTATAAACAGTTTATTGACGATGTTCAAAAAAATCTCCCAAAATGATCGCAACTATTGATTATTCAAACGTAGTTCTTATGAAATTATTTATTTTGTACTAAATTGAATAATCAATATTTGCGATCATTTTGGGAGATTTTTTGAACATCGTCAATAAACTGTTTATAAGTTACTTAGAAATAGTCAACAAATTCTCATCAGCATGATATTTCCATGGTTAGTTAAAATTAAATTTATTAAAAAGTAATTTTTCACGAAAAGGCCTTTATTAAGAAAACTTGATCTTTTAGGTATAGGGACATGATATATCGTCTTAAAGCATTTTTCTTCCTCTTTCAATTTGATGAGTAATATACGGTGATCTTATTTGAAAAAACGAACTTTTGACCTCCACCTAGCACGCCCTGTATAATATGGAGTCGATTTTTCGGCGTAAATTAAATACTTCGGGTCTGTCTAAACTACCACCAAAATATTAACTTTTCATGAATTGAGAGCACTAATTTATTTAAGTTTAATTAGGGCCAGGTTTTGCACCATTTTTAACACATATTATTTTTTATCTCGAAAACCGATAGAGATAGGTATAGGACAATATTAACAAAAAAGTATTTTAATAAAAGGGCGGTTCTAAAAACGTGTTAATATACGGGGTGTTTCATTTAAAAAATAAAGTTGCTACGACTTTTCGATGGAAGCCGAAACGTCACAATGCTGAAAATATTTTAGATCGATAGAACAGGTAAGAAAATGTAAGGTGCTAAATTTTCAGAAAAATCCTGCCTTCCGTTTTCCATAAACGTCTAACGTGCCATTGACCGTGAATCACCCTGTATAGATTCTTGAAGGGGCTACATAGTTCTTGCAATCTATATAGGTATCTATACCCTAGTAGCACAATGTTTCAAACTATATAGTAACTTGAAGGAGACAATAAAAGAGTGTGTCTTCTGCTGGAATTATAAATTTTATTTATTTATAACAGTTAGCAATAGGTAGTCCATTATCATCCCTACTAGCGGAAATATTTTTAGACAATTTCGAAACAAAATTTCTTAACGTAGAATACAAATATTTCAAATACATTCACTATTACTACCGGTATGTAGATGATATTATTTTACTATGGACAGGTACAAAGCGCGTTATGGGTGAATTTATCAACAATATAAATTCTATCCACGACAAAATTAAATTTACCAGCGAAATCGAAAAAGATAAAACACTAAATTATTTAGATGTAGAAATCAAAATTTCAAATAAAAAACATACTTTTGGAATATTTAGAAAACCCACGACCACAGACATAGCTATAAATAATAATTCCTGTAGACCTATCACACACAAATTAGCAGGATTCCACTCAATGATTCATAGATTAACTAATACCCCTTTAGATAAAACAAATTTCAATAAAGAATTAGAAATAATTAAACAAATAGCAGCTAAAAACGGTTACGAGAAAACCCTTATTGACAAACTATTAAAAAAGAAAATTGAAAAGTCAACTCTGAATCTGATTTATTCCCAAATGTCCGAGCCAGAATTAAAACCAAAATTAATAATCCCATACTATGGAAAAATTTCGGAAACTTTAAAATTAAAATTCAAAACTTTAGGATATCAAACTATTTTCAAATCCTCTAGAACATTGGGATCTGATATTAGCAATAATAAGAAAGACAAAATTCAAAAAATGGACAAAAAAGGTGTCTATTCCATAACATGTGGAGAATGTGATTCGACCTATATAGGAAAAACAGAACGAAATTTAAACACGCGCATTTCGGAACACAAAAGGATTTTTAAAGGGGGTTCAGGGCATAGTGCATTTGCAGACCATTTAATTTCCGAGAAACATTGTTTTCCAGATGAATCAAATATTAAATTAATTAGATCAGAATTAGATCCCTTAAAAATTAGTATTTTCGAATCGTTAGAAATTTTAAAATCATACAATAATTCACCAAAAAAATTCTTAAATCGTAAAATAGAAATTCCCGAAAGCTTTATTTTAAAAATAGCTGCTAAAATATAAACTTCACGAACGCCAACTACAGTCAAAATAATAAAACAAGTATAAGTGTCAATTCTTAACTTGCCCACTCTATGTAATTTCTAACCTTACCACATGAAAAATGTTAACCTTTCATTCATAAATTAATTCCTGTGAATACATTGTAATAGACTGATGAAGAGGGCAAAGCCCTCGAAACTATAGTCTCGTTATAAATAAATAAAATTTATAATTCCAGCAGAAGACACACTCTTTTATTGTCTCCTTCAATTATATAAAAATTCTGCTACTCTCGGCAAAAACTTTCAATTTATATAGTAACTATATAAACTATATAGTATTGCTATCCGTGGTGACATGACATACTATAATACCTTCGTCTGTGGTAGACGCTCAGAAAATGTTCGGGATCTTTTTACCTGCAGTGATGTCAATGATAAAAATAAAATTTCCCCCAAAATTAAAAAAAAACTCACATTGTTTTTGAACTGTTTTTTTACATTTGACAACATTGCTCACAAAGTTTCCGAAATTGTTTGGAAAGTCTACCTCGAACGATACAATTTTTTAAATTTTTCTTTTGTTATTATTTTCAAATTAAATTTGTATCTTTTTAGTTATCTTTTTGTATCTTGCTTGGCCCTTACTACTTCTATTTTGTGCAATATTTTAGTCAAAAAGTATTTTTAATAATGTATTAGTAATCTTGCATTTATTGGTTTTTCCGAGGGGTAAATGGAATTAGGTGTAGGTACACGTCTTTGGAATTATGTGAATTATTTTGGAATCCATTAGATAACCCCTCTTCATCTGTCTTCTACATAGGAAATGAAAGTGGAAGTGGAAGTAGGTGTACACAATATTAGATCGCGATTCACCTCGAGTTTTTCTAAAAAGAAGAAAAAATTAAGCAAAGATGAGATCCATTTGAAACTTTTTAATCGAATATTCGGGATCATTTTAATGAAAGAATGAGGCTGATGTACAAGTTAATCTGGACTGGGAAAGAGGGATGCGTGAATTATTACAAACAAAAAAAATCTCGAAGATATTCATTAAGAAGTGGAGCGAATTTGGTGCCAGGTGGCGAGTTCACTCGGAATTATCTCTCAAATAAAAGAGAGAAAGAGTGGTGTGGTAGAGTCCGTCCGCAGCCATGCAAGGGTGGTTTCGGGCTTCCCCTAAGCCCCTCGAGACGTAAACATTGGCTCAGAGCCTCGTATAGTTGGCCGTCTGGCCGCTGCTAGCACTAGTATCGGCGGAGGAGAGGTCTCGTCTGGGTTGGAGGGGAGCTAGTGTACGTGGCCCCCTCCACTTAGTTACGAGAGGGGAATCGCTGGGACCCGGATTGGCGCGAGCGAAGCCCAAACATTCATTGGCACTCTAGCCGTAGACACGCGTATACTACTATATTGTCTGTTGCAAGTCCCGACTCACATTTTTAACACGTTTTTTCTGACAAGTGCTCTCATTACAAGGACGCTCATTAGTCGCGAATGCAAACCGCCCACGTTTAGATGAACTATGAGCAGATCTGCTTCTGACAAGTGTTCCCGAAATGTCATTGTCAGTGTCTTCAGTCGACTGTTAAAGCTCGGCACACGGAACAAGGCGAAACGCAAGGTATGTTCAAGCAGCGGAATCCCGAGTGCTGGCAGCAGGGTAGTTCCCGCCCGCTTCGAGTGTTTTAATGGGGGTCCGCTGGAGCGCGCCACGCGACGGCACCCTTCTCTTGAGTAATCCACCCCCGCATGGGGGCGTGGCGGACACGGACACCCATTAAGGTCAAAGGGTGGGCTCTCCTCCTCTTCCGTCTTTCGCTCAACATCCAAATATTTATTTCCACCTCTCCTCCGCACCTCTCCATTCAACTTTCCATTACCCTACTACCACTACTACTACTATAGTAATAAGAATAAAAATAATAACAACCAATATAGGTTGGCGTGACTTGGGCCTGGAAAAAAAAACCCTCAACCATGCCGTCCTATTTTTATTCATCCATTTTTTATCGTTCCTGTGGATCCCACGACCTTTCAATCAAGCAAAAATCCAAGAACTGAAATTTCCAATACCACTCGAGAAAACTCACAGCATTTTTAATCGCTTTAAAAAATTTATTTCAATTCTCATTAAAGATTAATTTTCAGATGAATTCAGTAAAAGGCTAAATAATTATTTCCAGCGAAAAGTGTAATTGATTTCAACTCTTTCCTTCTCTTTAAATTTCCATAAAAACATCAATTCCAATTTGCAGGTTCTATGAAATTCCTCTTCTACTAGAAATCACATGAAATATATATTTTATTTTTATTATTTATGTCCATCGATTAAATTAATAAGTAGTTGTAGGTAAATAAGGACAATAGCTTATGCAAATAATTTTTATTTTTTGCCAACGTTTCGTCAACTTTGTTGACTTCCTCAGAACTCAAACAAATTAACTTCTTTGCATATTTGTCATTTTATTAATATTCATTCTTAGCAAACACATAAGGCCAGTTATCACACAGATTGAAAATATTTTTCTATTTAAATCTACTTATGTGTTTGCTAAGAATGATTATTAATAAAATGACAAATATGCAAAGAAGTTGATTTGTCTGAGCCCTGAGGAAGTCAACAAAGTTGACGAAACGTTGGCAAAAAATAAAAATTATTTGCATAAGCTATTGTCCTTATTTCCCTACAACTACTTATTAATTTATATATTTTATATTGTTTTTATTATATAGACAAATACAAATCTTAAAAAAAAAAAATTGCTTATTTATGAAAGGTATATAAAACAAGGAGTTTTTGAAAATAAATAAATAAATTCCATTGAAAAAATGACAATTTACTATAAAGGTGATTTTAAAAGCCTTAGCGCCATGATTTCGCATAATTATTTTATAGTTTTAGTCGTTTTTCAGATATTTTGAAAAAAGCAAATATGGGGAAATAATAACTCAATTTCAAAAAAAAATTATATATTTTAAAATATTTGATTTGTATATGTGGACATATATATTAATTCATATAAAGCAGAAGTCACCGTATTCTTCTTAAAAAAGAAGGCTCTATCGAGTTATGAAACGACGAGATTTTTGTTGAAAATGCATTAAAATATTTGAATAATATAATTGGTTATTTAATTTAAATCTATACAGATTATATTATTCGTAAGTTCAGGTGTTTCGAAACTATACTTAGCATTTTTAAATTGATCTTATTAATAGCTAACTTGTTTTCAGTTCCAGTATCAAGACTTAAATTTAATAATTTTGTTCAATATGTTTATAAAGTAAAACATATTTATTTAACATTGTCAAAAATCTCGATATGCATGACATCTCTTCGAGATATATAGAATTGATAATTACATGTAAAACCAGGCGAATTCACCCCCTCCTGACTTCTAAGCAGAAAGTTATCGGGGAAACAAAATTCTTTCTCCTATAAGAATATAGTTTTACTTCCCTCTAACAGCTGCCTATTTTCTCCAATATTCTCCTGTTTAATATAAATATGTAGACTACAGTTTAGAAGTTCTTGACTTTAACAATTTATATGAATATTAAATACAATTTTAGTAAAATTATTATTATTTAGAAAGCAGTCAATGAACTAATTAAATTTCTTTCCTTTCTTTAGGGAAGAAACAATTTCAATTTTGTTTCAAATTCTATGTGGAATATTTATACTAGGTCTGAAGATAAGAAAGCCCTTCCACTCTATAGTCTCGCACAAAAAGATTTGAATTGAAATTGTATTTTAAGAATTTTATATCTCTTCCCTTCAGTTTTGACATTTCACCCCATTTGATTTATTTTTCTATTCTCTTTTCATAATCTGTATCTGCAACAAGGAGTATATCTTGACAGGCGCCTTGCCAATTCTTAATTGCATTTTTGTTGTTGTTTTTGTTTATTTCCCATGTTGTTCCTCTTGCTGAGTTCTGGTTTCTTTATATAATTTGTTGCGCGCATGACTTAACCAGACAACGATCAACCAACTCTACTTCTGGTTGTTTTCTATTTTCGCTCTTTGGGGAGAGAACAACATCACATTTATCCCTCGGGCTACGGTTATTACAGTGGTTTCGCGTCTTCTGTACAATTCTCCGTTTTGTTGGTCAAAATAAAGGGGTAGTTATAGTACATGCGCTTATTTCTGAAGTAATTATATTATTTACACTTTGCATCGCAGTGGCCTAATATAGGGGTCCTTGAAACTTTTCCATCCGGCTCGCAGTTACCACAGAATTAATATCTACACAAATATTCACTATTCAAAAAACTCAATCTGTGAAAATTTGAGCAATAACTAGAAACAGTTACACCCAGTCTGTTTAGACACACTTTTCTCACCTTTTTATCACTCATCCAGTTTCCAGGGAAATTCGCTCAATAATTTTAATGACAATTTAAAGAATGGCTCTTTAACAAGGGTTTTATATAGATTAATTACATTCTTGGTTAATGATTAATTAATTATATATGGATCTATGAATCTAGTGCCATGTTGGTTTATAAGCATGTAACACATTTTGTTGCATAACTTGTTTGACATTCTTCACATTTAAATGATTTATTTTTTGTCAATCATCTTAACTACGTATTCGATACGTTTAGTCAATACTACAATTTAATAAAGCTATCGAATCATCCATAATAATGATCCGAATTCGCATTTACTGTAACGCTAGACTAAATTGTAAATCGAAAAGGTGGTTTTGTTTTGATATGATTTGTGCCGAACATCTTGTTCTTCCTATCGGATACTGCAGTAGCGGTAACTTTAATGTGTGTCCTGAAGAAAGCTCTCATTTCTTTTTTTTTTGTTATTTTAACATTTACTCCCGAATTCACATCTACTATAATTTTAGCTTAAAGCGAAACTGAACTCGAAAAAGTAGATTTGTTTTGTTTGGTCTTGCGCCGATTATTTTGCTATTCCTAACGGATGTAGGCGTGTAATGATGTAACGTTCGTGCATATCTTGAAGAATTTGCTCATATTTTGATTGTTCTCAGGTACTCGTCTGAATTCACATCCAATGTAACATTAGTTTAAGGCGAAATGGAAATCGAAAGGGTGGTTTTGTTTTGGCTTTTGCCGATCATTTTGCTCTTCCTAACGGATTTTGCTATAGCGGTGTTATGTGGGCAAGGGAGCGGGGACGGAGACACCTCCTACATAGTAAGCATGGGCAACTGGTTGCTATATATAGCCAGCAAAGCCAACGCGAACAGCTAACTTAGAGCTGTGCGCCCGAGTCCATTGAACGGCGTGGCGGGTGCGTCCCCTACACTCTCCGAAGGTCGGACGTTAGTCTCTTCCCCAGCGCACCAAGGACGCTCGCACGCCCTGTCCTCGCTATTTTTTTTAATTTTAGGCCTCTTCACCAAATCCGGTTCGGTAGTTTCAACATTCATTCATCTTCTCTGTCTCCCACCAAGATTGCCACTTCACGGCAAAAACCAAACCAGAATTTCTTTTGATCAAAGCATTTCAGAAAATCTAGAGCAATCCTACTATTTGGCATTGCAAAAATCACAAAATATATGTTCCAACAGTAACGCCACATATACCTTCTACTTAGACTTTGGAGATAAACAGAAAATTAAATTCACATAAATTAAAAACAGACTTGCTTCCCAATGAAAAGCTGGTGATATTAATTAAAGTTCATTCTTCAATCCTTGAAAAATGTAAACATGTGAAGGTTCCCCATGACCTGCTTACCATTTATTACATATAAAAGAGAATCTTACATATTTAGTTTATGAACAAATCAGGTTTAAAATTATTTTTGTATAATTAATATCTTAAAATATGCAAATTCATTATTTTTTATACTAGAACATTGAAAAACAAAAATTTTCCTATCAAATTATTTTGTAAATATATTTATTTGAAAATGACAGAAAAACAAAACAAAAACAAATAAACAAATCATTAAATAATAAGATAATCTTTTTCTTGAACCCTAGAAATGATTATTTAATGATGAAATGGCAGTCAGTCGTCGCCAGGCAAATCTTCTTCTAACAGAAACACTTGAAAAAAATAGTTGTGTGTGCTTAAATCTACACAATATTTTCATATTCATTTTAAATCTTAGACCTATGACCTATCACAATACTTTCACTTATATATTGTAGGTATATATATATATATGTTGCAGTAAAAACTCGCGTTCTTACTAGTTAAAACGCGTTTCACTGAATACCTTTGTGGTAACTAGAGTTTACTAATGTTGGTTGAGTTTGGTTCAAAGGTCTAGAATCCTCATTTTTGACCTTCCGCCTTATTTTGAGTGTTTATTTTCAAAAAATTTTAAACGAAAATGTCAAAAATTAGAAGCAAAGTTGTAGAGGATGTAATTTTTGACATTTTCGTTTAAAATTTTTTGAAAATAACACTCAAAATATGGCGGAAGGTCAAAAATGAGGATTCTAGACCTTTGAACCAAACTCAACCAACATCAGTAAACAATAGTTGGCACAAAGCTATTCAGTGAAACGCGTTTTAACTAGAACGCGTTCTTACTAAAAACGGGGTTTTACTGCAACATATACTTTAAGTGAAAGTAAAAACAGGGAATATCATATTCTAAATTAATGAATAATTCGAAAATATATATAAAAACTTTTTTTTTTACTTGTAGATTAAACAAAAATTTAAATTTTAACTCATTTTAATTTTCTTCATCATTATCAATCATCAATCTTGTAAATCATCCCGAAATCTCACAATAAATGTGATTATATATATATATATAATATATATATATATTTAGATTAATGGGTTGTGTGCTATTTCTTACGCGATGAATTAATAATGCAAAGGTGTCGTTATGGGGGCGAATGCTGTTGCATGGAATGCGATCAGTTGCCTTGAATGGCGACGGCCTTCCTTTCGTTGGAGCCTTTGACTTCAGGGGGCTTTGACACAGCCCACGGCCCAGTCTTTGTCCAAGTTTGCCAAGGACGCCGTCGACAGACATCCTGTCCGTGTACTGTATACTGCTCATTTCTTTTTTGTTACACCGTGTGCAAATTTATTAGATGAATAAAATCACTACTCCCTAGATTCTTGAAAATAATAAATAATCCCTTTCAAATACAGTTTTAAGAAAGTAGAAATCGAAGAGCATTTTTTTATCATAATTAACCGTTTTATTTAAAATTTGGATAGAATGATAATAAAGACAACAAGGTCAGAAAAAAGGTATTTGTGCTAGCCGAGATTATACCATAAAATTATATAAATATTCTAATTAACATCTAAATATAAGAAAATCATATCAAGGTACTTAATAGAATATTTAATTTCATTAAAATTGGTTAAACCATTTTCAAGATATTTAGAAAAAACTAAAAAAGTACTGAATTAAAGTACTAATGTTTGTGGGCCGATACAAAAAACTAATCAGCGCTTCATTTTGTTAAAGTAATGGTAGGTTTTAAATTTCATTTCAATCGGTTGACGATCCATCCACATCTACACGCACTAAACGAAAAAACCGCACTTTTTACCTTGCGCCTTTTTTTCGCAAGGTAGTCATACTCTTAAGTGATCTGCCAAAATAGTTGTCTAAATGGCAGGGGTTCCCATGAAACGAGGTGTTGATATTAAATGACCGGAGGGATGCTTCTTCTACTGGCAAAACCGCGACAGGTTTGAACTTGATTGTGTTTGGTCATGCTTCCCCCACCCTCTGCTCGCTAGATAAGCTTTGTCTGTAACAATCGTCCGCACTAGTCTCTGCGACAGCGACGGGTCGGAAAAATGCTCAGGAAGGCGAGATGGGGAAAAAAATTTCTCAGGTTTTTAGAGAAACAAATGAACAATTCGCTTTTTGTCCCGCCCAATAATTTCAAAAATTGATTCAGTAATGAATTTTTGAAAATTTAGAAGTAGAAAAACTTAGTTTTGCGTTTTTTGACAATTTTTAAGCAGACAAAAAAATATGGAATTTCTTCTTTTTTTACCCTCGCTATAATTCTTTTCCGAATGAAAATTTGCTGCTGAATTCAAATATGTGATCAAAATTTATACCCACATTTAACTCGCATTTTTCCCATTCCTAAAAAACTGGTCGGTGAAGATAAGGTCCCTTTTCTTTGATACCATCACGTATTAAGAATAAAATAATAAATACATTATTATCTTTATCACTAATAATTATATAATTATTGAAGAATAATCTTTCATTAGCATTATTTATGAATTTTTAATTCGGATACTTATCTTATCGCTGTGTTATTGAACTCTAATTTTTACAATGCCATTATTCCTATTCTTCGCTTCGCTATTTCATTTCAAAGATATAGGAAAGCGAGCTAGTACGAGAGACAATTCTTTATAAACCATCTACTCAGCACTGTGACCTTTACTTCACTTGCTTTATTGTGCAATCTAACGGAATCCACTCATATATATTCATGTGTATACTTCTTTCTTTCTTTCATTTAAACTATCATAAAAAAATAATATAAAATATTGTTTTGCAAATTATCATGTTGACGATTATTTCCATATTCTATTGTAAATAAGCTGACGTGTTCTGATGTAGCCATCCACATATTTAATATTTAATAAAATTATTTATAATCATGTAGGGGAGGGGGTTAGTTTTTCCATTTTTATAGTAGACTCCTGGGAGCCCACGATTATGTATACAAAATTTGGTTGAGTTTGTTCAAATAGCCTAGATTTTTAATTTTCAACCCCCCTCCACCCTCCTTAATTTTGGGTTGATATGGACCAAAATTTAATCAGCTCTTAATCTCAATGGAACAAAACTACGTATGAAATTTGGTTACAATATCCACACTAGTTTTTGAGCTAGCTCGTCCACAAAAATTTGGTAACGCACATACTAACAGACTAACAGACATTTTGACAAAACAATTATTATCTCGAAAAATATAATTTTTTCGATATTCCCTTATTAGAGCTTTTTTGTAGACCGAAATGCCATGGTTTATCCCAATTTTTTTATTCAAAATAGTTTCAGCCGTTTTTCGAAAAAAAAGAAGGAAAAAACACTTTTTTTCGTGCACGATTACAATACTTGACCCTGTATGGTAAAGTAAAAAAAATATGGTGTGACTACTTACACTTGCCCTCTCTATTATATTTCTATATTGTATAATATTATTTCTATTATACATCAAATAGATATACCATATGTACTAAAAATCCTCTCAACAAATTAGTAATTTTGATTTTTTTTCTAATAAAAATGTTTAAAACTATTTTGATAAAAAAAAAGCAAATCAGAAACAATTTTAAGGCTTAGGAAATGATCTTATATGTCGTAAAAATTATATTTTAAGAGATATTTGACAAAATAATTAATTAAACTTTACTTCTCTCAAAATATCATTTTATCCATTTTCACCCTCGGAGACCTTAATTGTTTAATTTTCTTAATAAACCAGTTTTTTTTTCTGTGATACTTCGAAAAAGACCCACCAATCATTTTTTTAAATAATTATTGCGCGATTTCATTACTTTCCCCATAACTGCGTAGGGTATAATAAATTAAAGTTGTCATTTTCAATTATAATTGTTCCTTTTTTTGTTTGTTTTAAATTGATACATATCTTTTATCAGATAGATATAGTTCGCGAAATAAGAGTTACGTGTTATCTACATGTAGATTATTATTATTATTTAAATAATATATTTCATAATTAATTTCTCATTAATCCTCAAATATTTTGCCTCTCGCAAATATTTCATTAAAATGTTATTTCGATTCACCTTTTTGTTTTGTTTTGTTTTTTTGTTTACTATTTTATAATTACCGTGTTGTTCAATCTTCTTTCGAAGTAATTATAATATGATCAAAAAATTATTAATCAAAATAACACTTGAATAGAATTATAGAATTTCATGGATTTTATCATTCTTTTGTAATTGCATAAAAAGTGGGACAAAATGGCTAGCGAAGAGAAATTTGTAATGTATCAATCACCGATATTTCACAATAAAGAAAATAGACTTCCGCTCAAGTGAAAGTACTAAAAAAAAAAAAATAAAAATGTTGATGCAAGTGCTGATATTGTGTGTATAAATGTAAGACGCAATATGGTTTGTTGTTGTCTGGACCAAACATCTGCTTAGGATTTTTTTCTTAGGAGCAGGTGATAGCAACCAGGGGTTTTTTAATGAGGGCAGGTGGCTCTCGAGAGGAGCAGATGGCCCTCTATCTGTCCCGGTAGAGCATCTCTAGAAGATCGACATCTGTAGTCTAGACCTAGACAATGTTGCGGTCCAAAAAAATGACACAGGGCACGTGCCTCCTGTCCTTTTGACAGAATCCAGAATGCTAATTTAATCCCTTTTCTTAACTAGCCAGTTCAACTTCTTCGATTATTTTTAACATTAGATTAATAATAAGGAAGGATTTGCATCCCTAGAAGATCGACATCTGTAGTCTAGACCTAGACAATGTTGCGGTCCAAAAAAATGACACAGGGCACATGCCTCCTGTCCCTTTGACAGAATCCAGAATGCTAATTTAATCCCTTTTCTTAACTAGCCAGTTCAACTTCTTTCAGTTATTAACACTAGATTAATAACAAGGAAGGATTTTTAAAGAAGGTTACTACTGCCTTTGTGGTTAATAATGGTCATACCATTTCAGTCATATTTGGCATTTACTTTAAGGTTCAAATTAATCTGGAGTTAAGTGAAGTTTGTCATCATTTTTTAAGAGACCATCATTTTCAGTTTTTTTCAACCTAAAACGTTCAACATCTACGACAGATTCTCGGGATTATTTATAATAAATTTATTGAATGATTATAAGTTTTAAAAACTAATGTAATTAAGTAAATCTGAGATAATACAATATTTATCTTCATTTCACTTTATAAATTCCCAATAATCTAAACATTTGAAGAAATTTTATAAAATCAAAAATGTCAACTTGATTTTAAATTGAATAATAATTTATTTTGTTGATTATTCTATTTATTAAATATTTGTTAGAAGCCCCTTTACAGCTTCATTATTCTTATATCGTCGCCTAAGAGTGTAAACCTTCTAAATCCATTTTTTATCATATTATATGAGATATTAATACCGTTCGAAAGAAAGAGATGCAGCATCGTCCAAGTAAAACTGCTACTTAAAATTACGATCGTAAGTTGTAGAAAAAAAATATGAAAAATAGTTCCTTTCCATAACAACAATATTAAAATTTGTTTTTTCTTCGCCCTATAAAATTTCCTTGTTGTGAGTTTGCAGGTTTACACTCTAAAGCGACGATATTTTCTCTTATATAGTTTGTCTCTCGTTGAATATTTATTATCCATTTATTTGTTGTTTTCTGTTTTTCGATATATGTATTTAAGTTCATATATCTATTAAAAGCTCTTTTACAGCTTTGTTGTTCTTATTGTTTTTCTTATATAGTTTTCTCTCGTTGAATATTTATACATTCATTTATTCTTAGTTCTATAATTATAGTATAATAATATGAAGTATTGGGTTTAAAATATATATATAGGTATATATGTAATTAAAACTGAAATGTTCAGAAATAATTCAGAAATTCCAGGCGCTAATGACCTTACCAGTCGATGCGCCTTCAAACCCCAATAATAATAATACATTGAATAATATTTATAATTAGCAGCTCCGAATCTATCCAAACTATAACATGAGATTTTTATTTCATTATTAGGTATTATTCAAAAATTTATCACATTTCAATTAAAATAAAGAGATAGTAATTTATATACCAAATTACTGTGTGTGAGAGACCATTTTTTCGCCCCTAAATTCGCATCATCCATTGGTATACCCTCTCATGATTAACTCCATTTGAAAATATTATCTAAAATTTAACGATCTCTGGTTTGATTGATCCCCTCTGCATCTATCACAACTTTTAAAATAAGTGTCGTTAACTTAATCGAAAATTTTTAATTAATTTTAAATTTACACAAAGGGTGGTTAAACCCTGACAAATTCTTATATATCATCAACCAGACTCTAAAAACATTATCTCTAAAAGAAGTACCTACATACCTATTCTAGATGAACATAAAACACTTTATTTTTTTGTTAAATTTCTTCCAGTTTGTGTCTGTTTATTTTTTTGTACCCATATTATTATTAGTTTTTGTGGATATTTGTATATAAGTTAGGAACCATCTGTTTACAAGACTCTCGAAAAATACCTAACCGGGTGTGTTGTTTAGCAACTTTGTGTTATCATGTACCTGGTAAATAGGCAAACGAGTATTTGAGAGAGTGCGAGAGAAACAAACTGCGTAGTGCAGCCGGGCCAGTTCCACAAGATCAAAGTGAAACTTTTTCGTGAATCACGTGGCGGGGGCGTCGACTGAACAAGGTTGCGGTCGGAAATAGTTAGAAATCGAAATATTATTATACATTCCAGAAAACTTTATTAGAAAAAAAAAATTATTACCAGAACAATAGCATGGTAAATGGGTGAGGAAGATTGACTGACCTTAGAGGCTTTAGTTTCAAGCTTAAATAATATACTTATAAGTGTACTAGTCAAGGTTTGTGTCTGTCTACTCCTGAAATACGCAGTTAATTTTTGTTCACCTTGATGCAATTTTAACATTTATCATGAATCATCATCATCATATCTATAATTATAAGTAAATCTTCATTAAGATTTCGAAGGCCATGAACCAAATTATATATATTTGTCATTAATAAAATCAAATCATAAAATTGAAATTTAATAAATCAATTTATTTTCTCATATGCTTTAGCGGTTAATATGGATCACTCTCTTACAATATCTCTTATACTATACATACTTGATAGTCAATCATACTATCCACTTAACTGCTGTTTAAATTGAGTAATTCATTGTTTATGGTCAGATTCATGAAAAAAACAAACACATCAAGTTAGACCCATCCATTGTCAAATTGAAGTTGATTGTAGTGAGAATATTAGAAAATTAAATTCATGTGAAATTTATAAACTTTTGATTAATTTTCTCATTTTCACCATTGGTGGTCTCACAAGTTGTAAATAATGTAATATACGACATTTTCATCTCTTTTTTTATTATCACGAAAAGAACTTGATTTTGATAATAATCGGGAATGCAAGAACCTCTCACTGTCTGTCTGTAACCAGTCAACCATAAGAATCTTTGGAACAATTGGGGCAGAGATTGTGGAAAAATCAAATGTTCAACAACATTCTTTTCAACTTGTAATCCTTTCACTTTAAACCTTTCTCCTTTAACAATATCAAGATACTTGGTTTATAGACAACACACAAATAAAGAATTAGATTAGGGGTGGGTGGAAGGAGAACAAAGAAAGAAAAGAAAGATATGATCTTTGGCTAAAACAATGAATTAAAATTAAAAATTGGAATAATCCTTGTTTTATTATGTTATCTATTTCTTTTCAGCTTATTCCTCATTTTACCTATCAAAGTAGAATGTCCTGAATACCACTGTTGTTTGATTTTGTTTTTCGACCACTAATCAGGAGGGCTAGAAAATATGAAGAAAATTGATAATAGATAATTATTATTTTAATAATATAGCTATGCAAAGAGATCACAAGGCCTCAAAAAGAGATGATATCTGATTGTGGAATATTAAGAGGTTATGTCCAAGTAGATGCTATTCGAGAACTTAAGAATGTTGGTCTTGAAGAAATCAAGTTCAGCTAACTTGGATTTAAACATTTTAAATCCCTAAAAATGATATAGCAAATTTATAACTTGGTTTTGTTTCTACTTATACATTTAGAAAAAATGAATGTATCTAAATAAACATAATATAGCGATAAATATGATTATATTGCAAAAAATGTTTTATTTTCATCAACCGAGATAAAAATGATAAGAGAAACACGAAATCAAATGATGCAATATTTTACCTCGAATTATTATCATTATTAAACTCAAACATTTAACTTGGTCTTTTTATTAACAAAGTTAAATATATATCTGCGGATAATATTTAATGTACATATAAAATTATTTCATTGTAGACTGTTATCTGTTTTAAATAGTTTATTAGAAACACAAGAAGATACTTAGATTATTATCATAATTAGAAGTTTATTTTAAAGTTAAATCTCTGAAATACTTTCTAAAACAAAAAATGATCCCATCTTTTTCAATATTTTGAACATCTCAACAAGTGTCGATTAAATTCAGTTTTGAGTAGAGGATTTTTATCTATTGAGGAGACACGAAGAGAGAGTAGTGTCTTCGCTGGAATCATCGTTATAAATAAATACAATTTATAATTCCAGCAGAAGACACACTCTTATCGTCTCCTTCAAGTGTCGATCAAGTCATAGAAAAATTATTAGCTTTTAAAATTACATGGATTCAATCAATTAATCTATAATTTAACCCTCGAATAGCTAGAAAATTAAAAAGTTATCTATTTCCAGAAAAATGATACTTGTATTATTAGAACAACAAGATTAAATTTCATCTTCATGTAAATAACAGAAATATTTATCTAATTCATTATTAACTATAAACAGATATAAAGAAACATACTAGTATATTATAATCAAATCATAACACTTCTGAAGAGCTCTTTATGTGAAATTATTTCACGAAATTAGATACGATTCAAATAAAAATCTATTCAAGAGTGTTTAAATTTTCCCTTATACACCATACGGTCCACTAGTACACTTGTTTGCGCATAATTAATAAATTGCAGTTAAAACTCAATGTATAGCAATAGTCTCGTCCATCCTGCTTCTTTCTAACAAATAGAACAGATCACAATCATTTAGATTGCCTACTCTACAGGCGACAATGGGGAAAATATTATCTTCTATAACTAAACCAGAAGCTCTCACTATATTATCATTTAATAAACTGCTAAAAATTCATCCACTCCCATTTTCATATATTTTGTAGCCAAGAGGTGACTTTGGTTATAGATGAAAAATTTCTTGTAGATACAGTACCAACTTATAAATAAATTTGTCCACAAGCCTTTTGTAATAATATATATTTTTATAATATATATGCACCTCTTGGGATAACTTTTAATATATTACTATTGATACATGTACCTCAAATTCCTTGCCTATACTGCTCAATCTTTATTTGTTCAAAATTTGGGTTCACTTATTTCATCGACACTAATTCTCTAGGTCATTACATAATTCTACATTTATATTTTAAAATTAATTAATTACAAATAAAAAACAACCCTTAACTTAATTGAATTACTAATTCCAAGTTTCAACAGTAGAATTACCTCAGTTTTATTAACAAAAATATTTTTCTTCAAATGTAATAATAACATAAGAAGACGCATAACTTTTTTTATGAAATAACCTTGCCTTTTTTTTCCTGTTCCGGTTGTCTGAAATGAAATGTTCACAACTTTATTAGAAAGTATATTAATAAAGAAAACAACACGAACTAAAGAGCCGTCCAGTAATTCACTCTCTCACTTGCATCTTTCACATTTGAAAACAGTAAAATTTCGTCATAAAAGTCTATAACAATAAACATAAAAGATATAAACCACCCCTCACTTCACCATCAACCCTTCACTAATGTAACACGTGCATGGAACTAAACCTTAAAACAATTTAATGGAAAAGGATACCAGCAAAATATTTAAAATATTATTACTAATTTTACTTTTATGAACATCCCACAAGTGAAATAAAAAAAAGCTGAATCGAAGGTGGGGAGGGAGGCAAATGTATATGCGATATTGAATCTCAGATATCAGATCCAGGAAAAGAACCAGCCGTTTACAATCTCCAGGTAGAGTTTCTTGATGCCTCGTAAAAATTGATTGGAAATTTTTCTTGAGCCTTATAGTCTGGATTTTATATATTTAAGACAGTTTTTTTTTAAATGTCTACAACTATAAAATCATATCATCAAAGGGATATCAAATTTTATACACCCCACATTTATTAAAAATGGGTTCTAAAAATTGAAAGTAAAAAAAAAGAACGTGAGTTGGAATCAATGAATGGAGATGAATGGGTAATTCTTATTATAGATCGGAACCAATTTGACTTTTCAATCAACAATTCGAGTTAAAAATATTATATCAATTATACATATTTCTGGATGTTTTTATTAATAAATAAAAAATAGATTTTTAACCTTCTTGATAATTTATTCTTTTAAGTACCATAATGGGGGACTTCAGGTTCATGTGACTTTTAGTTAGTACCACTGAACTTTCGTGTCTACATTATAGCCGAATAAGTTTGAAATTAGTTTGTTTGTTCGATGACGACGCTTACGGACTCAGGGACAAACCGGACTACGCAATTCCAAATAACCGCTGACCAACAAAGTTTCAACAATTCTGTAAATAATTAAATAAAAAATGGTTAATCAATAGTAATACTATTATATTAGTATTAGGGTATTATCAGGTTATATGTTCTGCATTAAACTATATCAAGAAAGTGTTAGTTTTTTTTTTTTTTTTTTTAATGATAATGATGAGAGAAGGAGTTACACCAAAAAGGTGCAACCCCTAAAGGCCTCGGTTGGCCCCTCCATCGTGAAAAGAAGAAGAAAGAATTTTATGGGTTGGGCGGAGGTCGAAGGTATCTGTGGATACGGGTCTTAAATAGCTTAAGGTTATAAGTCGCGGGAAAGATGGTGGCAGGGAGCGAGTTCCAGTCTCTGGAGGTCATAGGAATAAAAGAGTTGGCGAAAGCGCTTGTTCGACTTTTATCCAATTTGACAGCGAAGGGGTGCTGAGCATTAGAAAACCGCGTGTTTCTCGTAAAGAGGGCATTAGGGGGGATAAGAGTTAATAGTTTGACGAAACTGGGGAATTAATACGTAAACTGTCAAAATGTGTTACTATATTAAGACTGTTCGAGACGTAAGTAGCTAGAAGCCGAACATAATACATAATATAACGAAATATTATTATTATTTTTTTCTTATTTTCGCCCTGCTGTGGACCACGTTAATTTGACCGTATCATTGAGCTATTATTATTTTTTTGAGTAAATTGAAAAACTAATAGTTTGTTTATTTATTGCTTTACTTAGTCAACATTTGCTTGAGTATAATCAATTTTAAATTAACGAAATTATACAAAATAACTTACCTATACCAACCTTACGATTGGTTCTAATCCCCTCAAAAAAATTAATAAATAACCTTCTATTGAAGAATTTATAGCAATGGGATACGTTTTCTTTATTTCTTTGCTCAAAGGGTGGCTATTTTTTTAATAATTCATTTTTTTTTATCTATTTGAATAATGTCCTTCTTTTCATTAAATAAGTATGGTAGTTTAATGGCTGTATACTGAAAAAATAATGTATTGACTGTAGCATTATTTTATTACTTTTGCCTTAATATATACATTCACACACACACACGCACACACCATATATATATAATATACAGGGCGTAGTCGCATTCTGTTTAAATTTCCTACTCGACTTTTTTCACTTTTGACATTCATTTCCAGTGAATGTCACAAGTAATAATCATAATCAATGTACTTATATATAATATATATATACTTATATACTCTTATTTAAAATATTTTTATTCTTTCTATTATCAGACAATTTAATTAATCCTTTGAAGTAAAAAAAGTAGAAAACAAGAATACTATTTTATAGCTCTAGCTTTTTTTTAATGGTTAAATTGTTTATAAAAAATTTTATTTAAAAAAAAATCGCAAATTAGGCCATATGTCCGTGAAAAAAGAAACGACAATCATAGTGAAAAAAATAAATTATTTGCCATTTTGATAAATATAATTAATTTTCATCAAAGCTTCTAATTAAGTTATTTTAAAATATCTATCAACCAAGAATAAAATATAATGATTTTCATTTTTATTTAATTTATTATTTTACTTTAATCAAAAAATTTTTAATAGCTTTTGGGTGACCTTTATTTGGCTTAAAGTTCAGAAGTTTTATCATATATATATAATTGATCGAAAGGCAATATAAAATATAACAATTGGCTTGATCCCCCATTTACATGCTACTGAATTTTTAATAATAAATTTTGCACTAAAATATTTAAAATATTAAATATTCATTTATTTTTATTTAATGAGATCCATTCGAAACTTCCAACCATCTAGTTACTACATACCGTACCTATAGAGTTAACCCTTCGTTTAATCATTTATAAAATAGTGGTGCTATAGAGAGATGGAAAATTTATTGAAGTTTTCTACGGTATACACGATATTTCCATTATCACCTTTTTATGATAGAGCATTAATTAATCAAATCATAAAATTTGCATTATATGTCAATGTCCTGTCGCTTGTGTTTTAAATAATGGAAATTTTTTAGTTTGCTTCTCACAACATAAAAAATTAATGATAATTACTTTAGAAATTCAGAGATAAATAGAATATTTACATTTTACTATCAAGACAAAAATTTCACCTTTCTTAATTATTATTAAAAATAAAAACATCAATATTATAATTTTTGTCAATGGATTTTTGTCACTGTTTGAAAATCAAATTTTGTCTGTCTCGCATTTAGCATGTTAAGTAGTAAATTTTAATAGGAATAATATATATCTTGTAGCAAATTTAAATACATATTATTTTACAAGACTGCATTCATGTGTAGGTATTATCATAGCACTACTTTTTCTGTATAATCAGAGTTTCACATAACACGATTTTTATAACGCAGCACTTCTATAGAATCTAACACTGGCGTAATTCAAATGCTTACTTAGATTTAACCGAACCTAAAGTAATTTTATTTATCAAATTTAATGTATAGAAATCTAGATTTATATCAACTCCACTCACAGCCAATTCAAATATTCATTTTTTTTTATCCTAACATAATCACAATCAATGCCAAAAATTAATTTTCATTATTTGTTAAGAGAGAGAGAGAGAGAGAGAGAGAGAGAGAGGAAAAAATCACAATTAAATTTCATTGGAATTTTTTTATTTTTTACAAAAGTTTGCTTATTTTATTTAAAATTCTAAAAATATTTTTGTATTCACTCCTTTATTTTGCCTTCAAGGCTGATTTTGTGTGTGTGTGTTTGTGTTTCGGTCTCTTTTAAAATCTAATTTGTAATAAGCATAGAAATGGGGTTGTATTGCGGGGGGTGGATGGCGCTATTGTGCTTTGTCAGGCTGCCTTCATCCCGAGTGTGCTTCACCGAGAGATACTTCCTCCATCCTCCACCTTTTCCCTTCCATAATTCCAACATCCAAGGGTTGCAAATTGATTTTCAGAAGAACTGCTTCCTATCCATACATGCATAAAGCTTAACGCGACGTACATACAGAACAGATACATACATATCGTACTCTAATAAAACTTATAAAGTATCAAAATACAATCAAATTGTAAAGTAAGCTTGATAATTTGATGACATTCTAAGAACAGGTAGATAATATTATAAAAACATTACGATTGTCAAATATTCATGAATGGATTTCAAATTGACAGTGAGAATTTACTCTTGAATTTAGGTCGTTGAAAAAATTCATTTAGAGTTTTAGACTAACAAGATTAATGCAATACATGTTGGGAAAAATCAAATATCCTTAGACCTAACTTTTAAGGAGTTTGGTGTTGGTTCTAGGTGAAACATTTTAATATAATAATAAAACTTGAGTAAGATACGAGACCTTAGACCTCCTTCGACTGCTTATGAATATTATTAATGAATAGAATTTGCCAACAATAATTAATTCAAATTTATTTATGATATTTTTCATCTGCTCTTGAGCTAAGTAAGGCACAAACAAGACAATTAAATGATTATACTTCGATAAAGATCCTTTATTTAAAATAAGCCAGCTTCTATTTGGACTGACAATGCTTTTTAATACCCTTGTGGGTTTCACCCGTTGACTTTCTTGTAGAGATAAAGGGTCGTATCTTGTAGTATTACCCTGTAAATTTGTTCATTTAATTTCATTGAGGTGTAATCAAAAATACTAGTGTGGTCTTTAGGAAGAAGTCTGGTTGGTGCTTCGGCTTTACGTCAAAAATAAACAAAGAGCACCAAAGACAAAATAGCCCAAGCAGGTTAACTGCTTCTATTAGACCGGCTCCGTAAAATAAATAATAATATTCAAAGACCAGCTCTGTTTATATTATTTTCTGCGCCGGTCTAGCGGAATTTGCTTTTGTGAATTTGGCCTTAGATGTAAATATGCCAAGAGCTCGCATTTCTTATGATTTCCATACAAAAACTCTTCTCGTTACGTTGCTCAACTTCCGAGATCTAATTGTTTTGGACCCTACATTGCTACATCTGTTCTGATTTCTGTATCTAAAGAGATGTCAAATAAATCCTTTATAATAGAGAATAGAAGAATTACAGACTGGAACCAACTAGATGTTGCTGAAACCATCACGATATTTCTACATCTTTTTATTCAGTGGTTATTTATTTATTAAGCAGTTTCGGAAGCAAAAAAAAACACCGTTCATTTTTGGATGTTTCAACTAATATTGAAAAGTTCATAACCACCGAACCCCTACTTAACAGAGTATGATTATTATTATATAATACATACCATTAGGGAACAATGTTTCTCAACATTCACTCTCTTCCTCATTTGAGTGGTTATTTATTTATTAAGCAGTTTCGGAAGCAAAAAAAAACACCGTTCATTTTTGGATGTTTCAACTAATATTGAAAAGTTCATAACCACCGAACCCCTACTTAACAGAGTATGATTATTATTATATAATACATACCATTAGGGAACAATGTTTCTCAACATTCACTCTCTTCCTCATTTGAGATTTATTGCTGTCATTTAGGTGTAGTTTGATATAATAAATAAATATATGGTCTATTTTCAACCCCCGAAATGTATTTCTTACGAATTGCGATAGGCATTGTAGTAGTAGTGATGCCGGTCTTTATTTCTTTGTCAAAAGACTCTCTTCCTCTGTTATTTTCTCCCCCCATTATGTCCGTCACCTCCGAAAACTGATTCCGACCCCTCGCGAAGGGAGGGACGAGGGTTGTAAGGAATTCTCTTGGCCACTTCTCTGAACTCGATGCTTTCTTTTTTTTTCTCCCATACTTCTTATCTTTTGTTAACGGGACCAGGCATCTGTCTGTCTATCTACATTGCATGATGAACAACAACAATAACACCCCCGTTTTTTTTTTTAATTTTATAATTTATACTTTTATACTCTCTCAACTCTAGTCTATACTTCTTTCTCGCTTTTTATTTGCGATAATCAAATGATATAGAATAAATGAAAAGTATGCATGATATTGGACAAAAGCTATTAAAACTAATAGCATTATATTTTATTACTTACACGTGGAGCACATTATGTAATATAACAGTACTACGTAGGTGTTTTTATTGTTTTTTATATATAGGTATATATATTTTAAATATGTATGTTATTTGTTTAATCTTATTTTTAGTTTATTTTTTCACAAAAACAAAAATATAAAAAACATTTATATATATATATATATATATATATATATATATATATATATATATATATTATTATTAAAACTCAATCACATAAAGCAAAAAATAAAATAATCATAAATTATTCATTCATTGTTTTTTTTTTTGTTTTTTTTTCAATGATAGACAAATAAATTCTAGCCTTTTATTTAACACTGACACGAGGTGTCATTCTTTTTAAAATCAAATGATTATTTTTATTTATGATCCTTAAACGATTTACTGTCTCCACGTGGCGAGTCTAAATGTGATTCTTAAATTACTCTTGAGTAGAAATAGGAGAAAGAGAGATCGGTTGTAAAATTTAATAAGTAAAAGAATCACGGTGACAAATTGAAGAAAAACATCGGGGGCGTTTAGAATCATGACGATGGCTATCATACATACCAACTAGAATTTCTTTTAACTAAGTTAAGTGCCAATAAAAAAGCATATAAAGATTTCAAAAGATCAGTGTATCAAATTAAAAAAAAATACCAAAAAGACCGTGAACAGGTAGACATCCCATTTTATTTGTATGCGAAACATGTCGCCAGTGAGCTAAAGGATCCAAAGAAAACTATGTATTATAGATTAAGTCTGAAAATTATTGTAACTATTATTTACACTTCCTATATTTAAATAAATAAATAAATAAATAAATCTTTATTTCTCGACCTGCTTAGAGGCACAAGTCCTCGGTGGCTAGGTCCTCCAAACATCAATACAATCTAGCTACAATACATTAATAAACATCAATACAAATTAATTACAACAATTTAACAAATAATAAACAAGCAAAAAAAAAAAGGAGAAAAAAAAATAGAAATGTATGCTCATTAACAAATAACATGACCATAGATTTCCATCAAAAGACAAAAAGTAATTTAAAAATTCCGAGCAAAAACCAGATACCAGGAGCAAGCGACGCATTAGCCATCCCGGCATTTGCCATAAGCTCTTAAGGAAACCTGGTCAAAACCTTAACAAGGATGGTATGACCTCGCTCTACCTCACCTAATCTCTGCTTGTGAGAACCAAATAAAATTTTTGCACAACTTTAGGACATTAGGACTTGACAAAATTTATAATTGATTTAATCATAGGGGGCAGAGGACTATAATCCCAAGTAGTAACAGACAGACTGTTCCACAAATCAATGCCAGAGTCCTACAAATGAATGTAAACCGATATTTTTCAAGAATCTTGGCTTACGAATCTTTTGCTCTATGATCAGCTCTACCTAAATAACTTGGTTCCTAGAAATCTATTCGTTATTTCCTCCCAACTCCTAAAACCCTTATAGGCTTTGAAAATCACTTTCAATTTAGCCCATTCCCTTCTCTCAATAAACTAGACCATCCTAATTCATTAATCATTGAAGTGACACTACTAAACCTATCAAATTTACAAACAAACCTAGCCGCCCTCCTTTGTACCATATCAATTTTCTCTCTAATCGTTGTGGATGTTTGTCCCAAACACCAGAACAATACTCTAAATTAGGTCTTACATGAGTTAAATAAACTTTTGACCTAACTTCTCTAGATGTACCTTCAAAATTCTACCAAACATCCCCAATTTCCTATAAGCCTTATTGACTATATAACTAATATGCATGTCCCACTTTAAATTTGCCTGAATATGTATGCCTAAATATTTGGAATAAAATATTGTAAAATAAATATTGTTGGAACTTCGTAGCAATGTACTAAAATAAATATCTTAAGTCAGTAATCTAACCCGAAAACTTTTTCAAAATCTGAAATAAATAATTCCAGACTATACTTGAAATTTGTTCTGTATGAAGAAAATAATATTAAATATTAATTTTTTTGCAACGAAATTTTCTCTGGAGAGAGACGGACTGGTAGAAATTTTAAATGAAAGTAATGGAAGGCAGCCCAGAGGTAGTGAGGAGAGAGAAAAAATTAACACATAAAATAAGGTGTAATTTAGTGGAATCCTTCCTCCTTTCCTCTTCAAACCGACGTTTCGGAGGATTTTTCCCTCCTCTTCAGGGTTTCAAAGGGTCAAAAGAATGAAACTAAATAAAATGCTTCCTTCTTCTCACCAGTAGTAATTAAAAACCTTCTTCATTTGTAACAAAAGGCATAGAAAGACAAAAAAATTTTTTTTTCCTTCTTTTCTTAATTAGAATGTGGAGAGAAGAAGGAAACATTTTATTTGTTTCATTCATTGACCCTTTGAAACCCTGAAGAAGGAGGGAAAATCCTCCGAAACGTCGGTTTGGGGGGAAGGGAGGAAGGATTCCAATAAATTACACCTTATTTTATATGTGTTAATTTTTTCTTTCCTCACTACCTCTGGGCTGCCTTCCATTACTTTCAATTAAATATTAACTTGACTAAAATTTTTGTTTAACACTAGTATTATCCAGTGCTATCTTTCTATTTCTTACTAAAATAAAAGTAAAATAGAGTGAATTAATTTTAATTGACTGGCTTTCCATTTGTTCTGATATTGTGGAACACAAATGAAATTTCAATTTACCTTAATGCTATGAATAAAATTTATCCTAAACTTTAGAATAAGTAATTAAATGGTGCTACTACAGTGATGTTCGGTCTGGTGACGGGGGATTTGATTGGTAATTAATTATCACAACAATATAACCCATATTGTTAATAAGTAATACGAATATTTATGATACACTTATTATCTAATTAACGTGAGTTGTTTTACTTTACTCTTGACTTTTGTTCATTATTATAATCAAAATTGTGTCTCGTTCCCCGAGAGACAGAGTGGGAGAAAGAGTGCGGCTTTTCTTGTCCTTATGTTGTTGCTTAACTTGTTAAACAACCCAAAAGCCTGTTGGGTTGTTGGTTTCGCTTAATATAATTGGACGGATTAGCGAGCCACAGAAAACACCCGTATACAAAATAAATACACTTTAAATACAAGATTAGAGTGGTGGAGAAAAGGATTATGAAAAGTGGATGTTACCACCTAATATTATTATCTAATATTAATAACTATTGATTATAAATTTATATGTAATAGATGTTTATTTTCTTTTTAACTTTTGAAAAATAGGTTAAGACCTGTAAGCAAAAAAAAAAAAAAAAACATAAAAAAAAAGAGTCCCGAAAGACCAAGTAAAAAAAGTGGATTAAAATGACATTGTGCACCATGAGATTTTAAATAAAGAGGGAAACATTATGGGTGAAGACATTTGTAAATATTATTATTATTATTTTCTTCGATTAAAATCATAAATCCCTATATTATATATAGAATAATTTTTCCCTGTAAATCTACAGAATTTGTCAACCGTTTAATGTTATTAACGAACGCAGACAGGAACTGTCCTGCCTGAATGAATTTTTAAAACCGCTGGCATTTGATGATGCATGAAACAAAAATATATAATGAAGCTTAATCAAAGTTGAAAAAATACCGAAAAGACCGTGAACAGGTGAGACATCCCAGTACATTTTGTATGCGAGAACATGTCGTCAGTGAGCTAAAGGATCCAAAGACTATACTATGTAATTATAGATTAGGTCTGAAAATTACTGTGACAACTATTTACACTTCCTATGTTGCAAATAAATAAATAAATAAATAAATCTTTATTTCTCACGACCCGCATATGAGGCACAAGTCCTCAGTGGGCGATTATAAACATCCGAAAACCATCGATCTACAAGCTAGACTACCTATGCATAACAAACATCAATACAAATTGAATTACAAACAGTTTAACAAATAATAAACAAGCAAAAAAAAAAAAAGGAAGAAAAAGACCCAGAGAATCTGTGGCGATAGCTCAACAAATAACATGACCATAGATTTCCATTCAAAAGACAGAAAGTGATTTAAAATTCCGAGCAAAAAGACTAGGATACACAGGAGCAGAGCGACGCGTCAGCCAAAAATCCTGGCATTTACCTGCGAAGCTCTTAAAGGAAACCCTCGGTCAAAACCTTAAACAGGATGGTATGACACTCTCTTACTCTCACCTCCATCTCTGCATAGGCAGCAGAATCAAATAAAAATTTTGCACAACTCTGGAAGGTACGTTAGGACTTGACAGAATTTTATAATTAGATTTGAAAACCATAGGGGCATGAGGACTACAATCCCAAGCAGTGACAGACGGACCGTTCCACAAATCAATGCCGAGATCCTACCGCTAAATGAATGTAAACCGATGTTCTAAGAATCTTGAAGCTTTGTACGAATCTTTTTCATGAGTCAGCTCTTCTACCCAAATAACTTGGTTCCTGGAAGTCTGTCTCGTTGTTTCCTCCCAGCTCCCAAACCCTTATAGGCTTTGAAAATCACTTTCAATTTAGCCCCGATTCCACTCTCTCTCGATAAACTAGCACCGTCCTAATTCATTAATCATTGAAGTGACACTACTAGAACCTATCAAATTTACCAAAAACAAACCCTAGCCGCCCTCCCTAGCACCATATCAATCAGTTTTTCTCTCTAATCGTGCAGTGGATGTTTGTCCCAAACTACAGAAATGTGTGTGCGTGTGCGTGCGTGTGTGTGTGGGGGAATAGGTACTTAAACTAGGTCATACATGTTAAACAAACTTTTGAGCTTAGCTTCTCTGGATGTACCCTTCAAAAAATTCTACCAAACATCCCTGAAGATTTTCACTATAAGCACTTAGTGACTGTATAGACCATAACCGCATGTCCCACTTTAAATTTAGCCTCGAATATGTGTATGCTTTCAAATATTTGGAACTAAGAATGATAGCCAAAATAAATATTGTTTGGAACTAGCATGACGATGTACTAAAAATAAATATCTTAAGTCAGTAATCTGACCCGGAAAACTTTTTCAAAATCTGAAACAAATACTCCAGACTATAAACTTTTGAGATTTGTGTTCTGCATGGCAAAGTTACTATTAGAATGGCCTAATTTTTTTTGCAACAAAATTTTCTCTGGAGGAGAGACGGACTGGTAGAAATTTTAAATGAAAGTAATGGAAGGCAGCCTGTGAGGTAGTGAGGAAGAGAAAATTAACACATAAAATAGGTGTGCATTTGACTGGAATCCTTCCTTCAACCTGCTCCAACTAAACCGACGCTTCGGAGGATTTTCCTCCTTCTTCAGGGTTTCAAAGGGTCAAAGAATGAAACAAATAAAATGTCTCCTTCTTCTCTGCCTCACAGTAGTCAGCATCAAAAGCGCTTCATTTGTAAACAAAGGCACAGAAAGACAAAAAATTTTTTTTCCTTTCATTTTCTGTGAATTCTAGAATGTGTGGAGAGAAGAAGGAAACATTTTATTTGTTCATCTCATTGACTGCCTTGGAAACCCTGAAGAAGAATCTATAAACCTCAGTTTGAAGAGGAGGATTCAATAAATTACACCTTATTTTATAGCCGTTGGTATAATTTCTCATACCTCTGGACACCTTCCATTGCACTCAATTAAATGATAACCGGCTAAAATTTTTAACACACTAGTATCCGGTGCTATCTTCTATTTCTTATAAAATAAAGGAAGATAAGAATGAGGTGAATTAATTTTAATTATTTATTTTCCATTGTTCTATTGTGGAACACAAAAATAAATTTCATTTACTTAAATATATGGATAAATTTATCCTGAAAACTTTGGAATATATTAATTAAATGGTGCTACTACAGTGATGTTCGGTCTGGTGACGGGGGATTTGATTGGTAATTAATTATCACAACAACAAACATGTGTTAATAAATGAGCCGAATATTTATAATGCAGCAATATCTAATTAACGTGAGTTGTTTCACTTTACTCTTGACTTTGTTCGATTATTGTAATCAAAAAATTGTCTCGTTTCCCAAGAGACTAGTGAGAAGAAAGTGCAGCACACCGTACCATATTTGTTGTAACTTGCTCTTAGCTTCTGTTAGGTTGTTGGTTTCTTATCCCTCAAATTGGAACTATGAATTAACGACCAGAAAAACACCTATATAAAATAAACTCCTTTAAATTTTTCAATTAAATTAATTGGAGAAGGATTATGAAAATTGGATCTTTTACCTGTCTTCTATTACTATCCTAATATTTAATAACTATTCGATTTATAAATTTATATAATAGATATTTTGCTTTCTTTTAACTTTGAAATAAGTTAGGACATGGCAAAAAAAAAAAAAAAAAACATAAAAAAGGTCCTTTGAAAGACCAAGTGAAAAATTGGATTAAACCATTTATTTTATACAGAGATTTTTAAATAAAAGAAACATTATGGGTGAAGACATTTGTAAATATTATTATTATTATTTTTCTTCGATTAAATCATGAGAATCACCTCTTCTCACACTAAAATATTTTTTCCTATAGATCTACAGAATTTGTCAGCTAGTTTAAATTATGTTTTTATCAAAGGGCAACATAAAATTTAATGCTACCTGATAATTTAAAACCGTTGGCATTTGATGATGCAGAAACAAAATATATAATGGCTTAATCCACTGGAAATTTTGCTAAATTGTCAAATCAACAAATGACAGATTAAATTCTGCAAGTTACAGAAAAATGCTTTTTCTTTTTCAAAAGTCAAAATCACTTTGTACTATAGGCATAGGCATATCGGTTTTCAAATTGACAGAAAATTACCTAAATATGACAAAATGCTTCTAAAACTTCCTTCTCTAATTTTATTATCTAGAAAAAAACTATTTTAAAGAGAGATTCAAAAATATAATATATTCTAATTAGATCCGTTAATAAAATAAGCTTTGCAGTTCCTCAAACGTTTCAAAACAAAATTCTGTTTTGACTTTTATGAAGCTACTTTTAGAAACTTTTAAGGTGGTAACTATCTTGAAAAATCATCATTTTTACACTGGTCATCGTCTTAGCAGAAAATACTTTTATGATATATTTTTATTATAATTGCAATAAAGAATAAAATAAGTATTTTTTTTTAAATTAAACTTTACAAATCCTAAATTAAAAAAGTAAAAAAGATTTAGAGCATTAAATTGGAAAATATGACTGAAATTTTTTTCGAGCAGTATAAATAAATACATTAAACAATTAATTAAGCTATATTTGTTTAGTATTAATTATAATATTCCGAATTAGTTTTTTTTTTTATTTCGAAAGCAACATTCATTTGAAGAAATTTCCGTCTACAAAAAAAAGTCGACTTGTTTTTATTCGGTTTTGATGGTCTCTTTTTAATATTTCATAAAGGAGTTATTAATATAGTTAACACTTTCTATACGGAAGATGTAATTGAAAAATTTCATCTTCAGTTAAAATATTAAAAATCCTTTCTGAAATGTCAATTGCCTAGAATTTAAAAAGTAAAACTATAGTCAAAGGGAAAATTGACGATGATGATAATTGATAAATATCCTGCCAGTAAACTCTAAAAACGACCAATTTGTTGAATTCAACAAAATTCTGTACCCCTCGTTTTACTTTAAGCATATGAAACATGCGCACTTGACATTGATAAATTTCAAAGTACTCATGCTCAGTAGGCTGTGTTAGTCTACCTAGTCGAACATTTCATAAATAAATTCTCAATTCCTCATCCAAGTTTTCAGATTTAAGTGAACTTTATAGTATGTTTTTGAAACGATTTTTTGTGTAAAACTTGAAAATTTCAGAATGGCAACGATGTTTGAATTCTAAAACATACGTCTGGGTGCCCAGTACGAAAATAAGCAAATATGTAATAAATCAAAACTACAAATATAATGGAGTTAAGTAGTGGAATTACGTTACTTTTCAAAACTCAAAAAAAAAAACGAAACACTAATATGAAAAATCATATAATAAAAATCGCTAAAATAGAAGACTATTGGACTTTTCATTTGAGACCTTCGACAACGAACAAACGCATTTTATAAGGAAAAAATAATGTTCACAACATTCACCTAGGTTGAACACAAATCTTGTCATCATTATGTGTACGGGGAGGAACTGCTTCATCTTGTTGTAAATTTTAACGTAAAAAAATTACAATTTACCTTGCAGAATACTTAGTACCTATCTATAAATAACTTATAACAGGAAAAAAGTAATTTCAAGAACCGTATTACTATTTTTAATCTTCTTTTGAATAGTAAAATAAATTTGATTTTAAATTCATAGTAAACATATCTTGGAAATTGTAAATGTTCGGTAAGGCGTGGTAACAAAGTGAGGAAAATAAATAAATATTTGCAAAAAGCGAGTGAAAGAGTGCGATTGAGGAAAAATTCCAAGAAATCAAGTTGTAAAAGAATTAACACTATTTATCCAGTCATCTACATGTTCGTTTGTTATTAGTTCACGGTTGCTTAAATTTCCATTCAAGTAGTCATGGATATGTGGAATGTTTTCCTTACCGGTTGTTTACCTGAATATCGCCTATTTCCGTATATACATTTGCGTAATACACATTTCTATGGGTGTTAAGAAATTACAAGAAATCATAGCAAAAAACTTGATACAAATTTTCGAAGATTCACGAAATAAACATCATCTGAAATTATTGATATACCTATTAAAAGAAAATAGAGATCGCTAAATCAAAAGAAATATTTTTTTATATTTAAATGGCCTGGATGAATTTAGTTTTGACAAATTGCTTTAGGAAGAACATGGATAGACGAGAATCAAAGAAATTAGAAACATCAAAAGGAAAATAACAACAACCCAGCTAGTAACAACGCAACATTCCATCATTCATTTTAATCGAGAATTCATCATAAAGTCATCGACGCAATGAAATCGGCAATTCTCTAGCGTTTTAAGACATTATATTTATGTTTAAAAATCATTGATAAAGTGAAAAACTTTCCATAAAAAAATAGATTAAATAACCTACAGGCCTTTGTTTGTTGACATTCATAATATAGTTTATCCATCTCGTTATCTCAGTTGGTAGCTCTTCACAACGATTGTAAAAGGTAAAACAACAAAATTCACCTTGTGCCGGGTGGAATGACCAATCGGATGACGAGCACTTGGGCCGATTCATGTCGGTTAGTGAAATCTTTATGAAATTCAAAATTCGAAAATTATAGAATTACTACAGCCTTTTTTCTTGGGATGACAATCAGATGAAAGTACGTGTCCTTATGATTAATCAGGCCGGGCACAAAAATTCTAAGGTTTTTTACCCTTTACAAAGACTCTACCATCAAACAGCGCTATTTTATGATCTTTAATATAAATGAAATCTGAGCCAAGTATTTGTTGAATTTGTAAATAGTATGAGCGGGACTTGAACAATTCCTTTTTTTTTTTTTAATTTCGTATTGGGATTAAAGGATTTCAAATTGGGAATAATCAATTTCAAAATGAAATGAATAAATCGATTTTGACAACTATTATTATACAAACATAGGTCGATAAACGCACAAACCCACTGTTTTGAATTATTAAAAAATCTGAAATAATAAAAAAATTTCAATAATTTATATAGTCAAAAGAATAATACAGAATATTTTAATCAACTTGCAAAATATGGATATATATTTAGTCAAATATTATTTGTTATTTTTCTCAATTTGGAATTCATTAGTCCAGGTTTGAAATTGAAAAGGTATAGAGTTTATCAAGTGGAAACCTTCATCACCAGGCCCCAAGCACATGTGATATTTTTAATTAAAAATTTCAATTTTTTTCTTTTTCTTTAGAAAATTGTATTTATTGCTTCTTTAAAAGACAAAGGGAAAAATCATTTATTTATTACTTTTTTTTTAATAAATTTGAAATATTACGTCAATCGATAGATTCTTTCGTTCAAAGAACAAAATAATTAAATATTATTATTGAAAGAATGGTGCTAATTACTGGCAGCATATTTTCATTTAAATATACAAATTCTTGACACGAACTTAAAGCAGATTACCTAGCTAAAATTATCAATATAAGTATTGAAAACGTTTTTAAGTTTCTATCTAATAATTTATTAACTTAACAATATACGGCAAATTGGATGAATAAAAATGTAGATCATAAATTAAATGCAAACCTTAATTTAAACAGTAATATCTGCTGGTTTAACTTTTTCACCATCAAGCTACTAGTACGGGCATGAGTTTATTGATCCTTTTGAATTGTTGAAAATTCAGTTATAGTAGACACATCGGAGGTTATATTTTTATTTTTATGACATTTTGATGTATTCCATTTCAGCTGAAAGTCAAACATTCTAAACGAAACGACTCACCGGGATACAATTATATTATTATATAGTATGAAAATTCTTTAAGGATGGAAAAAACATTAATTTTTTTTTATTATTAATTTTAAAACATAATAAAGTCTTCTTATTTATTATTATTTTAATTGATGATTTTTTTTAATATTTAGAAATAAAAATAAAAGTAGGCAGAAGAATGTCTGTGACTGAAAATTTTCATATTTTTCTGTCATCCTTTGGAAAACTTTTTAACAACTAAAAATCTGACTACTCTAGCGGTAAATTCAGTGTTTTTTCTTCTTCTAACCAGAATCGAGAGTTTCATGTCACGAGATCATCGTTTCGTTTCATTTTTTTTTTTTTTTTTTTAAATAAATTTGAAATATTATGTCAATCGATAGATTCTTTAGACGAAACAAAAATTGTGGAATTGTTTTGTACTATTATTTTCGATTGAGTATTCGTAATTTTTATGCACGTGAACAGGACTAGAAGGAGGATTTTTGCCCCAAAAAATCATTCTGCCGTTACTTAGGGGTTTAGTTAGACGGGTTAAACAACTGGGGTTTGTTCAAGGTTGTTGCTATCTTGAAATGATTCTAAAGAATGTTCGATACATTCTGCAATCGTTTTATGATGATTTTTGGCCATTGACATTTTCGACCTTCTTCGGCACCGTCAGCTCTTTCAGCTCGGTTCGAGTGTCGACGATTCGCTTTATGGAAATAATCCATCATTATTAAATAATTTATATTGAATTTCTTCACAAGGATGGTTCTTGTGCCTTTACTAGTTGGTGAGGCGCATTGCTTTTTTGACAAAGATGAAAATAGTTCATATTCAAGGCAGATAATTTCAGTCGCTCGAACATGCATGATTCAATGTCGATGTGACAGGGACAAAACGGTTAAAACACATTGCCACGGTGTAAATAGATAAGGAATCGTCAAAAAAATAAATATTCTTTTTATATAAATAAAAATCAAAGAAACATAACATTAGAAAAAAACAAAAAAAAAAACAATAAAGTTTTTTTTTTGACTTGTCTATTTTGTTAAGTTCCTGAACCAGTTAAATAATTCTTACAGATCAAACGGACAAACATGAAAAAGGAAATCTTCAGCCAATAAAATCAATTATTCAGAAGAATGGTTTATTATTTTTCACGTATGCATGTCCTTGAGGCCTTAGAATGGAACCGTTGGAAACATTTGGATGTATAGAGTGCAGTGTATAAAGGTCTGTCATTTAAAGGTAATTGGTATATTTGGATACATGCTTTTATGTTTTTATTAGAATACAATTAAGGAAATAACTGTGTGTGCATCTAGGTTGCACATAGATACAGTAAACAGGGTCTGATTGTTCAGGTAGATGATATATGAGTTAGATAGCGGATGCGGATTGCAAACGGGCTTTTTTCAGTTGAAGAGTCAATTTATCCTTTGGAGATGAAGTCCTTTCTTTCTGTAGAGTGGAGATTTCAATTTTAAGGAGAAACTTACTGGGAAGTACATAAAAACCAGAAAAACAATTCCTTCAGAGGATATTGGAGGCTTACCTGGCAGTGCAAACACGGGAACTCATATTCCCATGACTCTTATTATTCAGTTCAGAACTTTTTCATTATAGACAAATGTTGAACTCTTTCTTTTATTTCTCTGCTAAAAAAATAAGGTAAATGAAATAAAGTGAGAATTTCATATGTTCTTTTTGTTATTGCAGATTCTTCTACAACCTTTCTACCAAGCATCATGAAATCATGTTCCCTTTCCCAAAACCTACCATGCAAGTGGAAGAGATTGCAACAACATAAAGAAGTAATCAGAAAATTGAACACAAAGACTTCATATTGAATCATTCTTTGATTCTTCAGTGATGGTTTTTTTTCTTGGTTACCCATGAAAATACAGATACAGTTTTATTAAAAAAAAAAACATAGCCTGGTGTCTATTGTGATTTTGTGAATTCAGACTTGCTATACATTACAATACAGGATGGTTGTTGAAATAGTCAATAAATAGGGAAGATTTATATTACATCCATGTGCAAAGGAAATATTTTGTTGTATTAATTTGTTGGCTAAGTTGACTTCTGGCATAGGTTTTTCATGAAAGCCTCGCATTGTCTAACGCTCATGCGATTAGTACACCCAGATAACCAATGTTTGTATACTGTTCATGAAAACAAGGGTTTCATGATGAAGCAAATTAAACAAGTGCAATGATACCTTGTTGCAATCTTTCCATTTAGGCCTTCTTCTGATTTTTATATCGTTCATTCATTTTTTGATCTTGTTACTGTCTTCGTTCTTCCCAGGCTTCTACGTTCCGCAATTTATGCGCATGGTAAGACTATATCTTCATCCGTGCTACCAGGACTGTTTTTGATCAATTCTTACGCACGTAGAATAATTATTTAACAATTTATCTGATGATCGTGATAGTATGTATGCGTGCAGCAAAACCAATATGTTTTTCCTATATTTATCTGTTGAATGGGCTGAATGCGTTTATTTATATAATTTATCCTCTAATGAATCAGATGAAGGATTTTGTATGTTAATGATTTTAATAGTTATATAGATTGAATGGATGAAGGAATCGAGGAGGTGTGGTAATATGGTTAGTTAAATATTCTTGTTATCAAACAGGCCAATTTCAGTCTGAAATTGGAATTGATTTTGACTTTCGCTTCTTATTTGATTGTTCTCTGTGTATCTATTTATTTATTCGTTTCTAAGGTACATTAGTATCTTTTAATTTTCTTTTAGTTATTTCGTCAAATAATTATTGAATATTCGTTGATTTAACATCCTGGTTCATCTCAATTTCTTTCTAGTTTTGCAATAGTAATAAATCGCGCTGGACACTATTATTCAATAAAGACAGAATAATAAAATATAAAGGTTGGAAATTTTCGTTTTGCGAATCAAACCAAAAAATTACAAACAAGCTTTTTGCCTGTTTTGAACTTTGGAGATGGCTTAGAATATTTAAAATATAAACTAACTAATGAAAAATATGGAATGAGAATGATTTTATAACATACAATTAATAGTGACTTGAGGAGATTCTCACCGACATGGTAAGATTCTGGTTATGAAACAAATAAAAATATGTTCTTCTTTATTTATGGTTTTGCTGAAGTTGTTAGACAATTTCAGATAAAATTCTGACGATCTTCTGGTACTTTAACATTCAAGAATCATTGTTATAGTTAATGAAACCATTCACAATCAAATGAACTAAAATTAGACATTTTTCAAAATCTTGTCTATATAGTTTGCTTTTGTTATTTAGGTTAATGTTTTTCATAAACTTAGTTTGAGAGGTGCGATAAGGATTATAAATATGTTATTTTATGATGAAGGTTAAAAGCAATAAATTCACAATTGAGGAAGGAAGACGCAATTTAACACTAGGATAGGTCCGATTATATAACAGAAGAAAAATTACCTTTGTGATGACAGAAATCTATCTTTAAGTACAGCCGCTAAATATCCTATTCAACAATAACGCAAACACGTTTATTCAGATAGTGATTATGCAAATGGGACTATGTATTATATGATATGACAAGAAGAATAGATTAAACTAGCCGAAATCATCAGGTAAGCGCGAACTGCGATCAGGTTGAAAAACGGAAAATTTACATTAAGCAGAAAGCTTTGATGATCAAGTTCAAAACATTCATGACTTTAATGCAATATAAAAAAATATATATATAGGCAAATTTATTATTGATGTGATAAGTCCGAAAAAAAAACATGGAATTTTTATAGAATATCGAAAATAAAAAATAAATAAATAAATAAAAATTTGATATTTTTGAGAAATATTTTTTAATTACCAATATGCTAAACAAAGATGATTACGTAAAATATTATTTAAAATAAGTATTTTTAAATTTTAAAGAATTTTCTTATTCATAATACCTCATTCTCCTTCTTGCAGAGATATATATGAACCTACTCATTTTCAGACGTTGAGCGCTCCCTGATATGGACATGAGTAATCTCTAATCAGCCAATATTCTAGCTAAGTTTTCCTATTCTTAAATATTCTAATAAACTGACTTCCCTGGTGTCCGCTGAATGTAAGATAGAAGAATATAAATTAAAACATAATTAGTGTTCTGAAATCAGATTAATTAATCTGTTTTAAAACCTCATTTTCCACCTAAGTCTTTGCTGATCTGGGCAATCTTCGAAGATTAGAACATGTTGAACCTCCTTGTGCATTTATAGCTGAATCATTAGGGACCTGATGCTAAACATTCAGATTCACCTAAATTCCACTCTCTTGACAAATATATTGTGATTTTTAATTTCATAAAGAATACTAATCAAAAGGAAATGAGATGGAATCTGCTCTGCTGGTGGAGTGACTACTGTTCATTTTTTCCATATTCATTTATTCTCACCCCGTTTCTATATGAAACCTCGATGTTTTATAATTGACTTGAATACAAAGTTTCTTTCTGATTAATAAGACCATTTGTTTAATATTGATAACATAAAATGTTCTATAAATTTAAATGTCACCCAAAGCAATTGGTTAATTGGTTAGTAGGCGTTATAAATTTTAGTTCTTCAATATTAGAGTTTTCTCTGAATTATCAAAATAACATCCAGTTATTACCGTTCTTTGTTAAGTCCTCGTGATCATAAAACTATAAGTTTATTATTTTGCAAATAATTTACTCAAATATTCTTGCTCCTACACCTGAAACTTTTATCCTGATCTGCTTTCCTTTTAATACAACTCAGTTTTTATCTATTTTTACTCTAGCCTAACTCATTTCAAGTTGGATTAGATGAGATAGCCTCAAGGAAAATACTACTACTTCCTCTACTACTTTCCATTGCTACATTGATATAACATTCAATTTCAGTACACGGTGAACATGAACTAATAAGAGAAAAAGAACCTACATTCTAATTATTTGACATTATATAAAAATATTGCTTTTAACTTCCATACAGTTAAAGTTAACATATACTCAATATAATGATTTACCTTTACGTAAATCCATGACTGAATAACAGAAAGTTGACATTCACAACCGCAAGATCCTGTATGTCCTATCTAGTATGTATGTAGTCAGCCTTTTTGCCTGTAAGTCAAGGCTAACAGTTTGTTTGTAGATTATAAAGATCATCAGCATCCTTCTGGATTAGATACATCCTGGCATCAGATCACTATTTTGATCTATATTCAGATACGTGGGCCACACTATTGGTTTAGTCAAGATGACCAACTTCTTTTGTTTGGGGAGTCTAAAACAGTTTTTTAGATATCATACTTTCTGAATTTAACCAAGTTTCAATTCTATTGTATTTTTCTTGTTGGGTCCATTCAAGTTTTGATAGAACAATCAATGTAATCTTCAAATTTTGAGCTTTTAACTGTAACTGTTGATATGAAGTGCTGTTCAATTTTAAATCGTTTAAAATGAGATTACAAGAGGATACTAAATAACTGTCTTATACCGAAGGTCTTTCATACTAGAAGCAAAATATAATAAATATTAGAAAATTAAGAATATCTGAAAAATTTGGATGTAAGCTCAGGTAATATGTGTCTAATTTGCAAAGTTTAGAAAGATAAGAAAAGGTCTCTCTTTATGTTGTTTCATATTCCAAGTCATTGAATTGTGGGGTATCTTAACAACTAAATCTTTAAGTATATAAGATAATTACAAAAATGTAGGTGGCCTGATAGGAAATTAGCATAATGATCCAAAAATCACGACTGATGCTCTTAATGTTTTAGGATGGAGGTTTGATAAAAATGGAGGGTAATAATCACTGAAAATGAAAAATGTTATTGTTTCTCTTATCTTTGTTTAACTTCATACTATATTTTAACCTTTAAAACTCTGGATACATTTACCTTCCTTCTCACGACTTTGAGAACGATTATATATTTTTAGTTACCTAAATGACCACCTTGAAATCATAACACACCCTCTTGATATTACCATTATTGCTCATAAAAAATTAAAGGAGGAATGAGGAAATATAGAAATGATTATTGTTAATAATTGGATTACTGGAAATTTTTCAAATTTATTATTCTAATAGCTAGATCGCTAATCAGCTTATTTTTCGGCATAACCATTTAAAACGAAAACGAATTTGCGTTTTTGTTATAATCGAGGTATAAACAAAAATGGTGAAAAAAATATGTTTTTCTTTATCTCTCGTCCGTCAGCATTACTATTAAAAATTCAAAATTGGTTTTTTTTAATTTGCCGGTAAAAATTTTGCCGGAAGTCAGATCCGGAGGTCGGCTGGGCGCTACCCTGCTTCAGCATCGTTATCGCCTGGTGAGCCTGATCAAGCGGGAGCTACAGGTTCGAACCTTTAACTGGCGTATAAAATTTTCAGAACAAAAACTCCAGTTCCCTCTATACCACTACTTACTTTATTGCTTACTACTAAGGACAATAAAAAAAAAAGGAATATAAAATTAAAATACAAAACCCAGAATTTTAGGTTGGATGAAACAACAAATTTTTGGCTTATCTTTATAGTCTAGCTGCTGTATCTAAACACTAGGTGTTGCTTAAGGCCTCTATGGATACTGTTTGTTTTTAATTATCAAGAATCTCTGCATTCAACCCAAAAGATTGTGTGCTAGTAATGACAAAATGGCCAAAGAAAATCTCTCCCATGTTCTTTGTAGTCTATAATTTTTTTATTTATTTTTTTTTATTTTAGAAAATTTATAATATGTTTGAAAAGATTTAAGCTTTTACTAAGATCATTGAAGTTTAGTCCCAGACATTACATTTTTTAATCTGCTTATTTTAAATCCAAATAAATAAATTGAAATAACAAATTTTTTATATTACTCTAATTTTGGTTTAATCAATTAATGGGATGGGGGTGGCAATTCATCTAAATACCATAATGGGCATAGACTGTTAGTGGATTCAAACAGTAAAATATTATACATCAAGTCTGTGGCACTTTGGATGTTCTTCTCATAGTCCTAGAGCAGACATCTTGTCATTCATTTTATGTCTGGTAACATCAGTCAATTATTTTTCAATTAAATGATAAGTGATGATCTTCAGATGTGCTTCTGCAGTCTCAATATTGGCTGCAGCTGGTATCTTCTGGAAATGAACGATTTAACATATATGTTTGTCCATGACCAGGTGGGATTGGTTTGGCAGGCCGTTCTGGGCGGCTCCTTCATCCTTGACAATGGCCTGGATGGTTTGTTTAAGAGTAGATTAGAGTCACTGCCTGCCCTAGAGGGCTGGAAGGTTGAATATTGCAAACAAAGTTCATCAGCTGGCCGGGTTCACTGTGTTTGGTTCAGAACTCAATGCTAGGTCTAGGCCTGGCTGTCATTGAGGATTATTGACATACATCAGCCCAAATTTTGCATAAGGCACATTCCTACAGCACTACCTAAAACACCAATTCAAATTCCAAACAAATCTCTTAAAAGTACTCAAACTCTTAATCTTCTTCATTTAGCGACAAGATATCATTTCTGTTCTATCAGCTCCTTTGTTGTGTGCTGGTATCAATTCAAACCTTTTGATCATCTGCGTCATTTATTATCAAAACAAATGGTATTCTTCTATTTTTATGTTTTGGTTTGGCAACAAGGTTTTCTTCTTATTGGTTCTGCATTGAAAACAATTCAGAATTGGTGTTCTTCTTCTGTTTCTGTCTGCCTGGTCATCAATATTGATCAGTTTTTAATAAAGAAACAACATTACCTGGCTTGTTGGCGTGATCTCGTTCAGACATTTCAAAACAGCATTTTGTTGCAATTCATCTTCAATGTGTTTTGAAATGATCTTTGTCAGTTAAATGGGGAATAAGGCGGGTTAGTTTTGGTTGAAATCTGACCAAATTTAGTACTAAAAATATTAAGTTCAACTCTGATACCTAATTTGAGCCATTCCCACTTAGCTTTTAAGAATATTAAGGACTGTATCCATGCACAAATACTCGAACTTCTTAAAATAACTTGGGCTAAGGATGGGGGATGGTAAAGTCATGTGATGACCACATCCTGCTTTTGTTTGTGAATTCATGTTAGGTATTGTGGTCTTGTCTGATAAAATGGCTTCTCATTGCTGATTTTGTTTCCTAGATGGGGTGCTTGTTGCCTTTAGCCTTGCCAGTTATCGATATTAGACGATTCTTTGAAGGACAGTCTAATTATCTAGTTCTGAATAGAAGATATTTCTTGATATTGATTGAATCTAAAATTTTGATTTTATGATAGAGGCCATTGGTCAGATTTTGCCTTTTGAATGATTGTTGGGTTGAGTTCTCTGATAGAATCAATCAGACTATCATTTGGCAGAAAGATTTTATAAATAAACGTTTTAATAATACATATTTTGTAACGTATATTCATCATTTTATTTGGATCTGACAACAGTTCTAGTGTACCACTATCATTTATTAGTGGTAGAAAATAAAACTGGATGATATTCTTGCATGAAACATTTGTTGATGATATTTTATGATATTTTATTATTTATAATAGATGGATTCCTTAAGATGTATCAGAAAGGTCAGCTGACATATTGTAGAAGAGAAAACCCTTTCCTTTTATTTGAAAAAACAGGCTTATATAAAGATATAGATAAATCAGTTAATTAGCATATCTTGAAATGATACTCATTTGGTTAGGTATGTGTTATTTTAAAGTTACTTTGATAGCGTGTTACTAATATACTATTATATGATGAAATGTGAAATGAAATGAAAATAAGTTTGTGTGATGAAATTCTACTTTTTGCATTCATTACTGAGGCAGCGAGAGGTATTTCGAATCACTCTCAGGGCAACTTATGAACTTCAAGATCTGTGGTGGCTCTTGGAACAGGCAATTAAGGTCTAAGTTGAAATATTCAGCTGAATGAATTCTTGCAATGACAGTTTGCCAAATTACCATGGAGATCCTTATAAGAGAAGACTAGAAAGTGTGATTTTTTTGATGTGGATGGATGTCTATCTTATGTGGTATAATCATTTTACTTCCATCCAGTCCCTTCACACCTTTGCGCTGATTGAAATGAAATTGGAAAACTTCACATAGTTCCCAACTCCGTGGGCAGCTGATGGATTTTTGGTTTTCATCCGATTTATAAACATTGAATGCTTTATTTCAATCTTTACCTTTGGTTTTTCTCTTGAAGAAATATCTTGAAAATGACTTAACCAATTTTGATGAAATTTTAATATCCTAATTAATTGCCTTAGGACCACAAAAAGGTTAAATAGAGTTTTTGAAATTCTGCATTCATGTTTTTGATATTGCTTTTGTAAGACCTTGTCTAATATTTCAGATGGATTGGTCAGTTCTGCAACCTTGATCCGTTGCAGTTTGTTTTAATAAACAATCTGAGAAATGGTTTCTGGGGTTCATTTATACATTGTTATTTGTATTCTCTTGCTTATTTAAATGGATTACGTATTTTTAGTCAATTTTTTGGTAAATGGCGAAAATTCTTTGCAGCTCGTTAAATATTTTGTAGATAAATCTCAATAATAATCGTAGGTTAGATTGCTTCCTATTCTGGTCAGAAATGGCTGAGGCAGAATCTAGATAAGTTCTTCAATTTATTCTTATTAGAGATATGTTAAAGATTCAGCTTGTTTTCCAATTTCTTCATAGATTTGTGCATACACCATAAAATAAAATTAATTGGTGCAAAAATTTGTTTGCTTTCTTGTTAAATTGGTTTTATTGTAGCCTGGCTTGTCACTTCAGCTCAAGGAAGTTCTTTTGGCTGCAAACACTTGGTAAGTCAGAAACTTGTCCATCCGGTCCTCAGCTAATATAGAGATTCGTCCAAATATTCACTATAGTAAATAGTGAATATAAAATACAGCTCAACCTCTTATTAATAACGTGTATATCTCAGTTTGTATATAATATATAATATAATTATAGTATAATTTATGTCATAGGTGTATCTAATATGATATATTCATCACTAGTCAACTGAAACTGCAGGTTGATGCACTTCATCAAGCTCTCAGGATGTTTAGTCCAGGTACAACCAACAAGCTTTCATACTGGATTTGTCATAAAATTTAAATAATATTTAGTTTAAAATATTCTTTTTTTTTTAATCATATAGGTATCGATAAATTGTTTTTACGTAACTCTGCAAATTATCGATAAAGCATACCAGATATTTATAGATGTTTTTATTAATTTTTAAATACATTTATGAATACGATATATAATAGTCTTTGTAAATGAGAATCGAAAGACAATAAATCCTCCCGTTTATTAACTATGATCACCCATTTTTGATCAACTCAGAGCAATTAAATAAGTATATCTTGTTACTTGTTGCCACCTAAAATGGGATTGTTAATGACGCTAATTGCTTTCATATACTTTATGCTTTACACATATAACTCTTAGAAATGAAAGCTTAGTGATTGAATTAACAATAAGTTTTTGTTATTAAAATAAATTTGTATAAAAAGAAGTTTATCTTTCTCTGTTCAGATAATGTCTCATTACTTATGTTATATATACCTAAGATCATAGCTATCGTCGTGAAGAACATCCTATCGTCGGCTGACAAGTAGATCAATAAATGGCGCAATATTTTATTATCAAGTGCATGTCAGAGTGACAGGAGGGGCATTTATTATTTTCACCTAAAATGAACTGAAGCAAGACATGGCAGCGCTATTTGAGCCGAAGGAGAAACTTACCGAACTAGAAAGAAAGAAAAAGGAAGAGAGAAAAAAAAAGTAAACATTGGGTAAAACAATGCGGCGCATTTTTGTACATTTCTCTATCTAATGTTGAGGCAATAACCAGGTCGGGGGAAGCCGCTTTCTCTCTCTTTCAGTCTCGGTCTATTGTATATCATCAAACGACTACTATCCGAGGAATTTTATACAAATTGGCTTGGCTTTAAGAAAATTTAATGAATGTTCCAGATTAAAAAGGCATTTGTAATATTAAGAAATAAAATAATACAAAAATTTTTAATTCACATTGAGGAGGCCGAGATTTCATAATTTAATATAACATTTTTGGAAATTAAAGTAAACATCTACCAAGATATATTAAGTTTCATTCTCAAGTAGACTCAGATAAACAATTAAGGCCGAAGATAGAAAACCCACCCAGCTAGATGTGATGTAACTCTCCTTGAAAAAAATGTCTGTCAAGGAGAGATGCGACATAAGACATTGTTTGATAGACCAGGAACTGGAGAAGTAACTGGACATGTTAATACAATGAATGAAGGATAATTAAATTATGTTGAAAACAGAATACTTTCATCAGAACTCAAGAGTTATATTAATCAACATAAAACAAATCAAAACAGTTTCACAAACATTATCAAAGTGAGAACAAATAAAATTTACTGGTATATCACTCGCATCCATAATAAGTATTAATTAAAACAGGAATAGCAGGGAATTGGACAATAAATAAAAGACAGAGTTTTTATTAAATGGGCCAGACGTTTCGTCTATTTATTTCGACTTCCTCAGTGGCCCATTTTATCACTCTTTGTCAAAAGACAATTCCACTATGCGACGAAACATCTTTAATCTTTTTATAATAACTACAATACATTCTTGGTCTCAATCTTTTACGTTGTTTTTATAAGAATTTTGATTTTTTAATTGTTGAAAGGAGAAAAAAGGTTCAAGATTGTTGAATAATTGAGACCAAGAATGTATTGTAGTTATTATAAAAAAGATTAAAGATGTTTCGTCGCATAGTGGAATTGTCTTTTGACAAAGAGTGATAAAATGGCCACTGAGGAAGTCGAAATAAATCGACGAAACGTCTGGCCCATTTAATAAAAACTCTGTTTTTTATTTATTGTCCAATTTTCCTGTTTTTTATTAAAATTTACTGTTTGTTCGTTTTATCTTTGATAATTCTCTTGGTGAAAATTTAAGAATATATCAAATGAAATAATCTAAGTTACATTCCTGTTTGCATCCTGAGGAACTATCATCTGGCTGACTTTGGATGTTTCTTTAAGGAAACTCCAAAGAATTTGTCATAGATGATGTTAATATAAATGATGGCCAGGTTGATTTCAAAGGACCGCTCCGGACTTCTTTCAGTCGAAGCTTCTCTCTCAATGATGTAATAAACGCAATGTATGTGGTTTGCGGTCGGTGGGCGCAAAATGTAGGTTAACCGGGATCCAAGTCAAGGATTTTGATGAATGTCTGGTTGGTTAGAAAACTTGGATTTACAGAGCCGCCCACGCGCCCCGCTTTCGCTCTCACCTGCACTCCACCACCGCCGCCCATTGCGCAATATGACTGGCTGTTTCTCTCAACATTCACAGAGAATCCGCCATTATATATTTTTTTTTACGCCGCGTCGGAATTTGATGAGACAAGGCCGTCTGAATGCCAACCATCCCCTCCTCTTCCTACTTACTCTCACTCAACGTTCTTTTTTTCCCTTTGCTTGCTTAAATATTTTGGCATCTTGAATGTTGCAACAACCTTTTTAAAATATTACCTTCAGTAGAGCTGGAGAAAATAGACAAACATCGTAAATATAATTTCCCTCTCGTCTAACACTAAATTTAGAATGTTTGGTACTTACGTATTAACGCCACCGCAGCTACGGATTTGGCGTTTTTTACTGACGACGGATTCTTTTAGAAAATGAATATTAATTAAAAAATAATTAGTAAATACCCAAAAAAATTCGAATATGTAAAAGTCGTTGCCGGTTCGGTTAAGATATATTCAGTTCGGCTCGGTTCGGCTAGTATATCTTCATTTCGGTCTGGCATTTAGGCTAACGCTCAACCTAATCGCCTAAAAACCAACCCCCTAATGAAGTTATACGAGCCTAACCGAGCCGAACTGAATATATCTTGACCGAACCTTCCAAAGTTTGTTCGGGAACCCATTTTTTATCTAAATGAACCGAGATGATGAATAGAACCGAACCTATGAAAAGTTCTAAAAGTGAAAATTGCCAACGCCCACTGGCGCCCACTTGAGACAATTTCAGACATCACAGTCCATAAACTCAATTTCAGTTCAAATTTGTATTTTAAAATTTTATTTCTAGCGGTGGCGTTAATAGGAACAACAATTAAACTAAACTTTCTTTTTTTGACCGATTTTCCATTTGATGAACTAAAAAAAAAACAAAACAACAAAATCAATTGGATTGTTGTCAGGGAGCCAAAAGTGACATACGATAGGACGGCCCTGTTTGGAACCCAGGAGTCTCTTCATCCACCCACCCAATCCTGTCTGTTCAATACGTATGCCCTTCGGCTAGACAATCACACTGCATCACCTTATATAAATACAAACTGTTGACGTCATCCCTGATGATTTAACTCTAAACGATGCGTTTTCCCTGAACCTCATCACGTCACGCTTCTTTAGTATCATCCCATAATATTTATTTTTATACTTAGTTCTTGAATTGAATCCTTTATTGATTTATTTTTACTTCAATAAAAATACACTATTTTTCCGTCCATTTTTAACTTAACATGAAATGTAAAAAATAATAATGACCTATCATTATAAGAGATTACGAGGGGTGATCCGCGATTGGAAGTAGGTGTACACCTCTTTGGAAGTATTTTGGAAGTACTTGGAAATATTTGAAGGTGCTTGGGGATATTTGGAAGTACTTGGAAATACTTGGAAATATTTGGAATTACTTGAAAATATTTGGAATTACTTGGAAATATTTGGAATTACTTGAAAATATTTGGAAGTACAAGTGGAAGGGAAATAGGTGTACAGCATATTAGGTCGCGGTTCACCCATCGAGAGATTATAATAGATCATTATAAGAGACATAACTTATTTTAGTATTTTGCATACAATTTATTCAACGAAAAGATTATTAAGAAGTTTTCTTCTAAAAAAACATTACTTAGAAAATAATATAAGAATATGGAGTAAAGTAGACAACCAAACTATCATTACAGGGAAGTATTCCGATTTTTAACCGTGAAAATGTTTATACCGAGGTTTAGGGATGTAAAAAGATGCACTCCCTTAAATTAAGGATCGGATCTTCCTTATGAAATTCAAAATAAAATACTTTAGGAATATACAAGAAGTTGGATTGTAGTCTGATGTATTTATGGAATTAGATTTTGATCAATTGAAAGTTGAACTGGAAGCAAAAAGAGGATTTTGAAGTCATAGAGACAATGGAATGAATCGACTAAGTTGAATTGAATGTTTTTAATTTAACCACTGTTTGGTGTTTGCGAATCAAGTAGCTCTCCCGAATAAGACTTTAAACGGATTATTCATTTTATTTCATTCCATGTGATTCTTTTAATTAAATTAGTTCTGTGTTTACAGCACTTGAGTATGTGTTAATTAATGAAAAAAAAATGTGAAACTATAAATCAGAATTTAATGTAGATTTTAAGGGAAAGATAATCATCATTAACATGAATCAAATACTTTAAATTGAAATATCTCGAAAATGGTTTTGAAATGGGTTAGACATAACCTGACCGTGCAGTGTAGTGTATAGGTATTATGTTTCTACTTCCAAATTATGGCTAAGTTTTATAATTTTACTTATCTATTTATTTCTGCGTATATTCTAAAAGTTACAAACTACTATTATGGCTTAATTATTTAACCACTTTTTAAAAGTATTCAAGCATATAATATCCAGAATTAATTACTTTGGATATTTTTAAGGCAAAACAGGAAAAGTGTTAACTAGGTATAATATATATATATATATATTACCACAAAAATAATTACTTAGACGGGAAAATTTGCTATTGAAAATTGCTAACTGAGTGTAATTGAATTGAAAGTTTTTGCCGAGAGTAGCAGAATTTTTATATATTGAAGGAGACAATAAAAGAGTGTGTCTTCTGCTGAGTGTAATTGGCTTAAAAACTTGTTTTATTTATATTTAAATATTGTTTTGATTAGATAAAAACACATATTCCATTAAGTATTCAAAACTTGTTCTTTTACATATAAATAAAAATAAAAAATACTTGCCAATATGCATAATATTTTTTTTATTTTCATTATTAGTACTTTTTTATAAATTATTTTTAAAAAAAATAATGAAAACATATATTTATTAAGTGTATTTATTTGTTATTCATTTTTCTTTCTTTTCTTTTTTTATTATTATCAGAATGACATTCATCCGCTGAATAACTAACATGTGATCTTGATGGAAGTAATTAATGAATAAACAAGCGACTCTCCTCATCATTATCTAATAACGTTTTATAAAAGAATCTACTCTCTCTAAGTCTATCTAAGGAAGACGACATTTTACCTTGATCTCAATTAAAATAGGGTCGTATTTTATCTAGCTGTACTTCGGTTATAATACTTAACATATTATGTGATCCACAAAAAATTACTTGCACCCTATATATTTTTATCTATCAAGGTAGAGTTTTCTAGGTGAATATTTGATTTCTCATCATTTATTATCTATCTACAATACCTCAATGTCGAAATTTCAAAATTGTAATATTAATTTCGTTATAGTTCTGCCTAAATTATACATGCTAATGTAACAAGCGTTATTAACAGAGATAAAATTTGGAAAAGAATGCCCCCAGGCACTTTAAGGTTTCATAACCCTGATCAAAAACGTTAAACAAAGTCAAAGATTCCAGGTAATATTTTTATAAATTGAATAGATAAAGGCTTAATACCAAATTAGAGCATTTTAAATAATCGTATAAGTATTTTGAATGACCTCATATTGTTCTTCTTCCAACGCCCACATTTGTCCTTTTCTAGTATTATTTTTTGCTTATAACTTATAATCTACTTATGATTAGTTGGAACTCACAAAGGGCTAGGTTACATTAAATTAGGATGGTGATTATATTAAACCAATTATTTTACATGAATTAATGTATACATTGTATTTGAGCTTCGACTCCGGAGATTACTTCTCCACCATCGACTGTCCTTGATCATCTTTTTAGTCCTTGTTTTTAATAAGAGGAAAAAACTAATTAAATAAAAAAACTCTCTTCCGATTTGACTCAATCCGTCCCATCTTTTCTGCTGTCAGGATGGTGATAATAAATTAATAAATTAATGAATTATGTAGTTCTAGGGGGACACTCAAACTGTAAGTCAATACAAACAACTCAGTATGGTAAAGATAGAAACAATTTTTTTCCACAAAAAAACCCTCTGTTCAGACCGTCAATTGAACTTCGGTTCCATTGTTCCATGGTTGAACATTCTGATCACTAGACCACGGGCATGGTTAATGTACACTTCAAAAGTGCATACTCGTATACAAAAATACAAAAAAAAAAACAACTTATTATTCAGTTTCGATATTTTTTTCACTCCTTTGATTTATAAAATTCATTCCAACTAATTACTTTTCGAAAATTTCGATTTTACCACGACTATTTATTTCCACTTTGTATTGAAATATCTTCTTGTTATCTTAAATCAAATTCTTTGTTTAATTTTTAAATCAGGGGACTTCCCTATTATTATCTAGGAATATCCCGCACCGGAATTTCTGATGATATTTTGTGGTAGTCTGCTATATCGAGGGCTTTCTCTTTCGTCTTTTGAGTAGAGGTTGTTTTCCCATTTGCAATTGTAATCATCTGGCAAGCGGTTGATGGTCGCCATTCTCCGAATCTTTCTGTCACTTTTCGCATTCAAAATGAGATCAACACCTAATTCTATCTACTACGTTTATAGAATCCTTAACATATAAAGACACCAATTACTTCATTTTTCCAAGAAACGTCACAGGTGTTTTTGATCAATTACATCATCGCAGTTTGTTTACAACTTTAAGATTAAGAAGTAAAGGAAGGGATGCGAGAGTGGGATTAGTAGGGGAATTAATGCATCACTAGTTAACTTTCTAATTCAGCCAACCATCATCATCATCCTTAACTAATTACTATAATTTCTAATTCTGTCACAATCTCTGTAAAAGAATAAGGAAAAATAAAAGTTTATTTATTTCTTTAACTAGTAATTCTTTGTTTATTTATTTCTTTAACTAATAATTCTTTGTTTATTTTAGTCGTAAATAGTAAATTTATTAAATATACGTGATTTCAATTATTTTTCCATTTTTTATGACAAATATGCATGAAGGTACAACACCATTTTAACATTGTTATTCTTTTAATATGACGATAAAAGTTTACAATTTTCCTTATTTACTTCTTTATTTTACTAGAGTTCCTCTCACTTATGATCGTAGACCGTAGACTTATAGTTCTAACGCTGATTTGGCGTTGCCTTCCATCGACTCTATACCATGCTCTTTCACTTCTCTATATCTATAGGGAAAATTTTCTTATCTAGGTCTTCCTCTTCCACTTACCTTCCTCATTCACCCTCTAATACCCTAAGAAATTCCACTTGACTTATCGTATGTCCTCGCACTATTTAACACTAAATTTTAGCCTCAATTAATTTTAATAAAATTTATGATTTTTCAGGACTTGAAATGAATTAGAAAAATTACTTAATTTAAATAAATACATTTTTTGATTAATTAAATATGTATTTTACTTTCCATTATTTCAACTTTGATACATATTAAGGTAGTTCTTTCGGGACAATCCACACAAAAAGTTTTAGCCCCGTAACCACTCTATACAACGGTGCTAAAATTTTAGGTTATGTTTTTTTAACGTGACTGTACTTCTCACACTACTATATCCTGTTTATGAATGGATCGTTTCCAATCCATTGATTTATATCCCCTCCACTAAAAATAATCGCCCAAATATGTTTTTTTTTTATTTTTTATCAAAACTACGTGGTAAATCATTTCAATTTTTTTTTAAGTTACTCCGAATATATTATTCTAACAAATATTAGTTTTTCATCATGATGGTGAAAGTACTTCAATAAAAAAAAATAATAATGATCATTTTCCCACCCTTTCCCAATCTACCATATGTAAAAAATTCCATTTTTAATTGCAATTATTTCATGTTTGGTGTGGTAAATCGTCTTCTTCTTTTAACAGTGTGTTTATTATGCTTTTAATGACTTATATTCCAAGTTTCGAACACTTCTTGAATTTTTGCATTTGTGAAAGAACTACCCTAAGAACATAAGTTAATAATAAATGATGAAGATTAGCTTTCATGAGCAATCAATAGTGAATTATTAAGCTTGTCTATAAAGAAGAGTTGCCAAACTACCAAGCGTATTATTATGCATTTATTAAAAGAAACTGCGCATGTACCTGATAGTTTGAAACCATTATTAACCTGTGTAGAAACAACCTATCTATTTTAGAAATTCGACATTAATATTTAGCCATTAATTAATTAAATAAAAACGAATTTTGATTTGAACGAGGGGTGATCCGTGATTGGAAGTAGGTGTACACCTCTCTGGAAGTATTTTGGAAGTACTTGAAAATATTTGGAAGTACTTGGAAATATTTGAAAGTGTTTGGAAGTATTTGGAAATATTTGGAAGTACAAGTGGAAGTAGGTGTATAGCATATTAGGTCGCGGTTCACCCCTCTGATTTGAATATATAAATAAATTATTTTTTGATCCTAGCATAATTTACATTATTAAACATAACGACCGAACATCCGCAACCATTTGTAAAATCTAGAATATATATATATATTTCATAAATATTTAATGAAATTCCCTTGGGTTTGTTTTGTTTTTGGACTGTACAATTCAACGTTATTCATTTCTCTTATGAATGTGATAATTCTTAACAAAGGGAATCATCGGAATGAGTTCGTTGTTTCGGTGGGATCGCCGGGGAAATTGTCTTCTCATGGCATTTCCTTGACGATGGCGCCTGAGCTGGCGTTCATTCCCACACATACGGACACTTCGCAATACAACCAAGCTACCTTCTTTTCTAGCTTTTACTTCTTCTCTTTCTTTCTCGCATTTAGGTCTCCCTAACATTGATAACATTCTCATCACCCAATTTTTCTCAGACAATTATGAATGCAAATTTTACAGCTAAATAATAAAAATGTATCAAGAAAGAGTAGAGCGACTTTTGAATCTTTGGGGACTTTCTTAAGAATCGAAAAATTTATTTGAGAATGTATTTTTGACGATTCAACATATTATTTTTATTTTATGAAATTTTTCACATTTTATATCATAATTACTAATTGAAATTTGTTGGGAACCATCTTTTTAGGGGACTTGTTCATTTTTTAAAAATCAGCCTGGTCACTTCCTTACTTTATAATCAAAACCTCTAAATTTAAGATGTGGTCAACTATTATTAGTTCAACGCTCTAGCCGAAAAATAGTTAATAGATTTACTAAAAAAAAAACTTCAGGACTCTACTTCTTCTTCTTTAAGTGCCATATCAGGTCCCCCTGACGTTTTGGCACCTCTCCACATATACCTGTGCTTAGTGTGTTTAGCTGTTTTACACAGATATACGGGACATACTTTTTAACGCCGGTTCCGAACGGCTAGTTTGGAGAGGTTGACTAGGCAATTATACTCTTGGTAGTTTGCCATTGCTTTCCAAGAGGAGGCAGCTGCAACATATCTGCCGAGACACAGTCTCTATCCAGCATACTTCAGGACAGCGACCTGACACTTTGACCACTGACCCACAGTCGCTTCTCAGAACTCTACATAAAATGTAAAAATCCAAAAATCGCAATATTGAATTTTCACGAAAAATTTTTCTTTAATTCATATTAAAAACATCCGTTTATATTTGTTATGTTCATGAAATTAACAGTTAAATAATATAAATATGTCGTATCGCAGAGAGTAACACTTTAAGATAATTCGGGATGGTTGGTATTTGAGAAGGAAAATAGAAAAATATTTGCATATCTGGACAAGAATGTATAAAAAAGTGTTAGAAGGAAAAAAGATAAAAAAAAGAGGAAAAAATGTCACTAAGTTCTCATTCTCCCTTTAAGTTTATATTGTGTGAAGAAATGCAAACATTATTGTTCAGTTGGTGACTCAGTCCCTTCCTCTCGTGACAAGACCCACCAAACCAATATATATGTTAATTGGCAAATGGCACTATTTGTTGACGCTCTCTAACTCAAGACGATGATGGAAAATTTCCTCCTTGAGACCATTTATTCTCTTCTCATTCATTCATTCACTTCATCCCTCAATTCAGTCAGTCTATTTGACTATGTCAAAAAGAAATAATATATGCCAAAATGTTTCATCATTGATATATAGGAGCGAAAGAAAAAAAACAAATGAAAAAGAAAATTACAAATTTATTATTCTAAACAAAAACTATTATTTAGTCATGTCGCGAAACATACAACATACAATGATAAACTTAAGCTCCATGATAATATAAGTATTTTTTTTTAATAAATTGTGTGGCGCCTGCCAGACTCTGATGACTGCTGTATATCTTGTTTTCTGAATATATTAAATTTTATTTTCTATAAAACTAGTTTACTCTAGTCCACTCATTCCTTAAAAATATTTTTTTTTCATTGTTAAAAATAAACTAATGAAAAAACTTTTTTTTTTGTGGCTTTTCGGCCTTTCCAACCATAAGCCAATTTACGATACTATTTTTTTTTTAATTTTGTCTCTACCCCGGGGTCAGATTTTAGCCGAATGCCTCGAGTCGGATTCGAACTCGGGTCCACTTGGTTAGCAGGATGATACGCTACCGATTAGCCTATTTAATTAGAAGTTATTTTGTTTCTTCATTTAAACAATATAAATAAAATTAGCTTAAGAAAGTTTATTAATAAAAAATATAATACTTATTGTTAAGCCACTTATCTAGACAGGGAGGTAAAAAATCCCGAGGGGTGAATCGCGATTGGAATTAGGTGTACACCGTCTTTGGAATTACTTTGGAATTCATTAAATAATTTATTGTCATCTATTGTCTTCTACTTGGAATTGAAAGTAGAAGTGGAAGTAGGTGTACCCGATTTTAGGTCTCGGTTCACCCTCGGTAAATCCCTTCAATCAAACACTTTTATTTTGGAATATAATCAAAAAGAATAGGTATATTTGATAGGAATTGATTGAGGTTTAAAATTTCTATCCTAGTGAATTTTTTTATCCTATGAAATGTGCAATTATTCCATTCTATTGCAAAAAATTTGTTCTAATATCAACTTGATAAGAAAAAAAATCTCCTTGAAATTTCTTACTTAGAAAGCTGGTTTTTTTTTCTAATAAGTATGTAAATTATATTTTTTCTAGTTGTTTTGCTCATTTGAAGTGAACTTTTGAGTTAAAATCAGATCGTTTCGTTTTGAGTTGATTGTAGATATAATATGTTGTAGCTAGTAAGGAAACGAAGAAAGGGTGGTTTTGTGGATTAGAAATGGTGGGTGACCAGAGACCAGAGGGGTTGCCATACAATCTCTCATGTTGCCTATCTAGAAGGCGGCTGGGTGGCAGGACTCTCAGGCCAATTAGAGTACTGAACACTCGGATTCAAGAGAAGATGCTCTCTCGTTCCTTTGGGATTCAACCACGTGAATTTCCCCTCCACTGATTTGTGTGTCTTTCCTAAGCTCACATAAATTAATTCCATTCGCACATATCAATAGCAAATGTCTTTTTTCCTCATCTGCTTCAAGGAAAACACCGGTAACACTCGTGTGTCAATAAGAAATTCAAATTAAGTTTGCATATTAAATTTTATTGGCCATGATCTTTTTTCCATTTAGAAATTGGAATTTTAAAAGGATTGCTTTACAAGTTTCAATGAAATTATTTTGTTCAACGAACTTATAATTTTAGGAAAAATCGATATTGAGTTTTTCACACTTCTTAAAAACAAAACAGTCACTTTTTTTTTAATAAAAAGTGAATGTCTTTCAACATCTCAATCGGAATGAAAAGCTTAAGCTAGTTGTGACTTAACATTTCTGCTAAAATCCTTCTAGCTGGACCTCTGAATTAAATAGTCCCTGTATTTTAATTTCTATCCCAACGGAATTCGTTTGGAATTTTATTTAAACTTTAAAAGCTCTATAAATAATTAATTAATGAATTTAACATTTTGTTTTAGCAAAGCATAGTCAAAATTAATAACTAGTTTGTGTGAGGGATAAATTAAATTATAATTATTAAATTCTAAATAATAAATTCTAACATTTTATTACTTTTTGTTACAGGTAAATACTCCTATTTTTTTCTACTTACATTTCTTCAACTACTTTTCCTATTTATGTAAGTATTATTAAATGTTTGTATTTTTTGTGATTAAATTAAAATCGATGGAATATGAGCTAATGTGAGGAAAAGTTAATTTTATTATGCATTTTAAGAATAAATCGCTTAGATCTCACTAAATATTAGATTTGTAAAATGAAATCTAATCAATTTCTAAACCTATTTGTTTTTCAATGAAAACTTTCTTTCTTTGAAGCGAGAGGGGATATTTATATAAATATATTATTTGAGCAATATATTTTTTATATACTATACATAACATATTATAAAGTTTTGAATATTCTAGAATAGGAATGGCAAATTATTTTAATATCTCGAAATATTAGCTAATAGCGCTATATTGATAGATAAATATATCGCAGCAAATATATCGATATATTTTCATTAATTATTTTTTAGATATTAACATATCAAAAACTAACCAATAATTGTAACTTATTGAGAAATAAAACATCTTATGATAGTAAAAATAATTTAATCTTAAAAAATACAATTTTTTTTTTAAATTCAAAGCTAGTTTCACCTAAGGTTATATAACAAAAACAGCAGTAAATAGCCATGTGGAGTACATTTTTTTAAATTTAAAAATTAACTTAAAAAAACACAAAAAACAACTACTTTTCACAAAATGATTCCAAAACAAAAGTTTGGACAGTCTTTTCCAGTCAGTCAGCTGCGATTTTTTGTCGCTATACTATTGGTATTTTTTTCACCTCTCTATTACAATACATGACATAGATTTTTATTTTTTTGAATTTAGAGTACCTAGTCAAAGTATTTTTTAATAGTTGTGAGATTGTGAAATAAAAATTTAGTATAAAATTGTGCAATTAAAAAATTGCAGCAGTTTTTTGGTATTAGCAAGTGAAAAAAAGTTCCGATATATTTTTCGATATATATCGCAAGGCATATATCGATATTCGATATATATTACAAGAGTATATCGATATATTTTGGAAATATATCGATATAAAAAAATAATCGAATATCGTTGCCATCCCTATTCTAGAAGTGTCTTAAGTTGATGAAAAAATAAATAATTATATATTTCAAAAAGTTAACAAAACTTGTAGAAAACATCTTAAGAAAATTATAGAAAATAGATATAGTTTTTTATTTCATATCACAAAAAAAAAAAACTTTTTGACAACAACGTCAAGGAGGAAAAAGATGACATCACTTGGTGACGGAACTGGTTGACAAGATTGAAAAGCGAACAATAAGAGTAGAGGAAATGCGTCAAGAGAGGAATGAAAACAATACGTTGTTTTGTTGTTGTTGTTGTTGTTGTTTGGAAGAGGATTTTCGAACTCTGGCCTAGATACTGATCCTGGACTCCTCCTGCTACTGCTGCTCCCCCCTGGAAAACATAAAAGGGACATCACAGATATTCCACTGTCCCACTGGCTCATTAATTTCCAAAAGTCGGTCAAGCATTTACGTTGCCATTTAAATTTAACACCGTTTACATATAAATAGATGGATGGGCATAAAGAGAATGAAGAGTGTTGATTGGAAGAAGCACTCATCCGCATTACGCTACCCATCTATATACTCAGTCCCTAGCTCACACTCGCTTTCGAACTTTGATACATTAGAAAGAGTTTTAGAATATTGAACCTTGGCTAGCACGACAAGTCTTGAACTCTATTCCTGATATTTCAATAAATAAAAATTTAACGACAATCCTAGAAATGGATACTTAGCTATTTGGCTTCGGATAATATCAAAACAAAAATTAATTTAACAGCAACGTTTCGTCTCTTTATTTGAAACTTTTTCAAGCATTTAAATTAATTCTTTTACGTTAGTCGTATAAATAAACATTCTTTGTTCAACATACTCATAGTTCAGAATCAAAATCACAATCCTTTTCGGTTCTAATGTATTCAAAAAGTAAAATAAAAATAGTCAAGAACATTTTATAAATTTAACGTCCCAGAAATTGATAAATTTGAAATTAAAGAAAATGTTTCTTGAAACATAGATTTTTAATAAAAAAAAATTAAATTGAATATTTTTTTTTTATAAATTGTATTTATTTCTTATTTTATATATACCGTGGAACCTCGATATAACGGACCAATGCGGGCGAGGGGGTGTCCGATATAACCGAATGTCCGTTATATAAAAATAAATTTTCTGAATAAGCTATTTATTAACAATCAAATAGAAATACGGTACATATAAACGAAAGTTTACATTCTAATTACACTTTAAAATTGCACTTTATTTGTCTTTGTGCATATAGGAATAAACCTTCAGATACATTTTATTAAGCAGTGGGGCAAAGCAACTCTGGTGATTCCCCGAGTGTGCAAACACGTTTAGTTTACGATCGCTTACATACTGTCCGTTATATCCGAAGTCTGATGTATCGAGGTTCCACTGTAAATGGACTATAAGAATTAATAAAGTTGCTATATTACTTGATTAAATTAAATGTTTGGTAGTGAGATCTATGACAAAATGCTCAATTGCAACATATTTTTTTTCTCTTCATTTAAAAGTACAAATAACAAAAACTGTGCAAACAAAAACATATACATAGCTATATTATAATAATGAATAAAAACACTTCCCGTGAATAAGATAATAAGTTTAATGCTCTTGGTGATAAATGAACCCGTTATATTCGGTAAAATGAAAATAATAATTTACAAAAAAATAACGTTATTTAATTTGTATGTATTTCTCCTTCTAAGCTAGTGCATTTGTCGAAAATCTTTTGGTTGGGATTTGTTGCCCATGACTCAATAGATAATGCCAAATGTAAGCCACTTTCACTTCAGCTGAGCTGAGAAATTGCTGCACATTTGACGTCACATCAACCTGGTCTGGCTATTCACATACACACACATAATGGGGAAATAGATACATATATACAGAGGCCAACTTATTGCCTATAGATATAAATCTTGCATTTTAAAATTTATATTTAGATATACAGATTTTTCTATGGACAACTTTCACGTTGATTTGCAATTATAATATTTGCAATACCTATATCTATATATAAAAAATTAATAAAAATCAATTTATGATTTTGATGGCAAAATTATTTTATTTATATTTATAGATTTGTAAAGGTCTAAAACCTAAACATCGCGAAATGTATACATTTTTAAATTAAAAGATAAAAAATGTACATTTAGGCTGTTTCGGCTTTTGATAATAAACTTATACATTTTTTATTTAAATTTAAAAAAACCTTACATTTTGAATAAAATAAAATGGTTTCTTCATGTCTACTTAGATTTGCTATTTAATTAATTTGATTAAATTATTTAAATAACTAGGAACCTATATATAAAGTATTTTTTCTTCGCACTGTTTTTTTTTTTTGTTTTTTGACTAGGAAAAAAAACATTTTATATAAGAAGGCAATAGAATGAATTAACTTCATAGAGCCTTGAATATTTTCTAAGCAATAATTATTAAATTTATCAAAAATTTGACTATAATTATTGCTTGGTCATTTTGGAATAATGAATAAATAAATATTAACACCCATTGTTTCCATTTAGAAGGATAATAAAAGTAAGAGTTAAAGAGAGATCGATATCCACTTCAATAATTAGTTATTATGCCTGAGTAGATCTAGTGATCAACCCTGAAGGGCTACATCTTTACGCTTCTAAAAGTGATCGGTTTATATGTTCCATAAGCATTCATAAATATAAGCTATACCTATATCCTCACCTAGTACAATAACACTCTATTTACAAATCCAATTACCATCTAACACAAAGCTGTACCAATTGTTGTTTAACTGCCGAAATATATTCGAACGTCTAAAGATTTATAAATTACCTTCAAATTTCCATTGAAAAAGAAAATGACACCATTTTTTTGGGATATCGATTTATATGTAAGTTTACTAGATATGTGATGAGATGAGTAAACACTGAGGTCTCGAGAGAATTTCGGGGTAGAACAAATCCTTTAACGGAAACAGGGACGGAAGTCACGTAATGGCGGGAGAATTCAAATAGCTATATATGAGGATTATGTGTATAGCCAAGTTCCAAGATGATATCGATTTATATGTAAGTTTACTAGATATGTGATGAGATGAGTAAACAGAGACATCTCGAGAAAATTTCGGTGTAGAACAACATCCTTTAACGGAAACCGGGACGGAAGTCACGTAATGGCGGGAGAATTCAAATAGCTATAATGAGGGTTATGTGTATAGCCAAGTGCCAAGATGATGATAGATCTCAAGATAAATTTATTATTTAAATTGCAATGTATATTTTTTTTTAATTCATACTATTGATTTTACTTTCAAAGCTAATTTTTTATGTGTGAAATGGTCAGCGATTATCAGTTTCTTCAGTGAAGATTATAGGGTCCTCCTACCCAATCCCTAAATCTCTTCTTATCTTCACGATACAAGGGTCCACCGCCGACTACAGAGGTTGTACCTTCTTGGTGCAACTTCTTCTTGTATCAATATCATTAAATATAAAAAAAGGGTATTTTTCAATTTTTTTCCGATATAGTGCTATAATTATTTTAAATTAAAAATTAAAAAATAAAAAAAATGAGATTTTACATTTTAAAATTATATCCATTTATTTGATATTAAAAATTAAGACTACAACATGTAGCCACTGATATTCTCTTTAACTTTATCAAGCCTTCAAGATCCGAATCACAAAATTCTTAAATGATATTTATGTAGAAGATTTAAAGCGGTTGTTTGTATTTCGATAGAAAGCATGGTCTAATGAATATGGTTAAAATTCTTAAACACGTTAATCTTCGATAATTGACGCTAAAAATGGAACTTTCAAACTTTGTTTTCCTTGTTTGCATAAGCAAGTGAATATTATTGAGAAAAACAGAGCAAATTTTATAATTTTTACTTGTTTGAATCTGATTTTTTTTCATAATAATGAATAAAATCTGGTATCTTTTGAAAGTAGAGTAAAGAGATTATTTTTAAGGAGGTTCTTCTTCGCGGGAAGTTTTGGCTTCGTGACCGCTCTGCGGGTGTATTTTTTTGGCGTGGCTGTCGGCTCGCACTGCTTTTGTGTCCCATCCGCTGGGGGTGGTCGCCCGGATGTGTTTTTGTTTTTTTATCAAGACTGTTTGCTGGTGTTGTCGCGAAGCAATTGCCTTAAATTAAATAATATTTAAATTATTTTAGGAAAGCCTGAGTTTGCTTTGGCCAATATTGAAAAAAAAAAAAAAAAAGGGGGAAATTAATGGATTTGTTTGTATTAAGTTTGATAGTAAATTCTCTTCTTTTTTTTTCTGTTTTTTTTGTTGGTGGATGAAGGATGGGGAGGTGGTTATGAATGTGAATATCAGGTCAAAGGCGACATAGAAAAGTTTGGTCATTATTGATAATTGTTCATAATAGTGATTGTCTAATTGTCTAATTGTTGTGGAGGTTTGGCAGTGGTACGTTGGAGAAAGACGTATCAGGTTGAAGGGTTGAATTGCGACCGTGCCTATGAGGATGCACTCGACTCTTTGGGTCTGTTGCCTGACAGTCGTATCTCAGCCGAACTGGATTCCTATTCATATTGAAGGAGTGGCCTGGCTGAGGTGAATTGACTAATCTTTAAGTTTAAGACTTTCGAGAGTTATTGACTGCTTTGGATGTCTGCTTCGAGGCGGAGGATCGCGTTTTCAGCCAGTTTGCGAGAGGATAAAAGTAGACATCTGTGCATGAAGTAGATGGAGCTTAGGCCTAGGCGCATGTAATGTAGAGTCAAGCTACAATTTAGAAGCTAAAGTAGATATCAGTGCATGATGCATGTAATAGATGGAGCCCACCTAGACACCTGCAAACGTCAAATTAAATGACGGTTTAGAAACTCTGTGTGTATGATATGATGGATGAATGGTTGCCTTGGTATGAAAGCGTGAGTGTGCAGGTGCAAAATAGCCGTATTCACGGTGTGTGTCGTGGTGACACATTGACCGTATTTATGGCGTAGTTTTTTTGGACCTAGCCGCAGGGCGATCGTCGTGGGACGATTGCCCCGGGGGCAAGGTGATAGTGCAGATGATTGTTGTGATAACACTGTAAGTGGATGCTGTGGTGTCCTAGTGGCACGTGGTCTGTGTTTGCGGCGTTATGGTGACGCCGTAAATACGACTGCGGTGGTGTCACAGGGCAAGCATTGATGAATGTACGCGGATGCTGTGGTGTCCTAGTGGCACGTGGTCTGTGTTTGCGGCGTTATGGTGACGCCGTAAATACGACTGCGGTGGTGTCACAGGGCAAGCATTGATGAATGTACGCGGATGCTGTGGTGTCCTAGTGGCACGTGGTCTGTGTTTGCGGCGTTATGGTGACGCCGTAAATACGACTGCGGTGGTGTCACAGATGGGCAAGCATTGGCGTTTTCAGATGGTCAGGAGTGACCGAACGGTAAGGTACTACATCACACGAGGACGTGTGAAAACGTCAGGAGGCCGTGTCGGAGGTAGAGTCGACCAGGGTTTAAAGAGGCAGCTGGATTATCTGTCACCCAAAACAGCGTTCGAGAATCGCGCCACTTCAATTGACATTTCAGAGACTCGGGTTGTTCCGAAAAGCTCCACAGGGCCTCGGAGGGGGATTCTCGAGGAACAGCATTATGTTTGCAAGGAACAACAGGAGGAGTCTTGTGTTTTGGTCAGTGCGTGCCGCGGGACTTGATAGCCTCTTCTAACCTTGAAATGATTAATTAAATGCTGAGGACAACATACAACTACGAAATGTATTTAAAAATGCCCATATGAAAATAGCCTCTAATAGCTATTTTTTGACCGATTTATTGATCCTAATAATAATCCGTATTGCTGTTGATAAAGTGAGGATTGCCATGATGATAGCCAACATTCGTCACGGATTGGCACCTTAAGAATAATAATAATAATAATATTAATAAAATAGAAAATGTTTTTGTTTTCTTATAATCACAATAATTTATTTTTTCTCTCAGCTATCAACTTGATATACATACTGAAAAATAATAATATTTGTTTTGTTGATTTGCATAACAAACAGGCTTTTAGTAATCGTCGACACGACAAACAGACAGACAAGGAAGTCCAAAAACGGTGAACGTCATGGCGGATGAAAGTTGTTTTGATCGCACGCTCACTTTACTTCGCCTGCTTCGTTATGTTTTTATACCTATATGTATACTTAGATATACGTTTCCACTCGAAGTGTCTCATGAAGCACTCATTCACATTGAATTCGTTCAGAAAACATTTATTAAAAAATATAAACTGTTGTTCTTACCATACGACCTATAATTAACCCTTTTTTTAGATACATTTCTTTTAAACATTTGTTTTAATATTTATTTAAATAAATGAACCGCTAAGGTTGAATAATTTATTTCAATAATATCTGACTGTTAATTCTACAGATTCTAGAAATTATTTATTATTTTTGAAAAAAGCGAAAAAGAAATTGAACACTCGTGGCGTAGTTGATAGACGCATTCCTCGGCTAAAGAGGAAAGACACATGTTCGAATCCTGTCCGGTGCTCAATTTCATTTTTCATTTTAAAAAATAATACATAATTTCTAGATCTGTAGAATTAACAGTCAGAAATTATTGAAATATTTTATTCAAAGAAATAGTTTATTTAAAAATGGTAATAAAACTTAAAAACATCCCTCATAAATACAAGACAAAATGAATTTGAAGTAAAAAAGTTTTTGAGATAATGACAAAAAACCATATAAATAAATTGCAAAGTAAAAATGGGTAACGATTAATTAAAATCCGAACCTTGTAGATACCATAGATTAAGTTTTGAATTTAATTATTTTAGGCTTATTGAAATATTACTTATATAATCTGGCACACAAGCTAATGTTTGAAATTAATTTTATTGGATTCGGGACTTCAAAACGTTTATTTCCGGTCTATGGAGTAAGAATTTGAATTTTAGAGGCTAATGCAATATTTACACATACTATGGCAAAGTGAAAGTAATTAAATTCAGAATCTAATCAGAGAATAAATGGAAAGATAGATTATATTTTGTATATTCGATATAAATTACTTTATATTTATCTTATGAAACGAAGATGATGTAAATAAAATTAATTAATATGTAAAATACAGTTAAAACAACGTTTCTCATATTTAAGGATGATTTTAATCTGAATATTTAACTTTTTCTAAGCGGTAATTTAATCTATTAATTCATGTCTAAAAAGTTTTTAATAATGAATTTGGTCAACTTTAATATTCTTTTCTCAATTATATTGTATTCATTCCTGGTGTTGGCGAAGGTGTAATCTATGGTACTTCTAAGGGTGGTTCGCCCAAAGGGCGAGTATTACATTACTCCGATGGGATGGTTAATGAATTATCTAGTGACATGAGAGCCCTTAAGGCTAAATTCATTCCATGGTGAATATAGAACAAATTATTATCAGAAAAAATACATTTGTCGAGACTGAGAATCGAACTCGGAAATACCTATAACCGGGAACCGGAATATTGTAAACTACAGGAAGATTTATACAAAAATTTAAAGGCTTAGATACCTTGACAATATACTACAGTGAGACTTTGATTAACCGTGAGTTTCTGTTAACCGTCAGCCTACAGTCTATTTTAAAATTTGATTATGCACATATTTAGCACGTCTATAAAGCTTAAGTTCATGTATGTAACAATATGTACTAATGCATGTACTATACTGTAAATTGTATATTGTTTTTTCCTGTAAAATAAAATACAATGAATTTCCAGTTCGAAAATGTGTATTTTTATCATTCGTTCATATTCAATTACCCTGTATGGTAAAGTAAAAATATATATTAATAAAATCAGTGACCGGCTAGGATGAGAGTGTAGCCGCTCGTTCGTGCTCTCTGACTCAGATCACAATCGGAGACTCAGGTTCAAGTCCCTCACACTGTTATTTAATCTGTTTTATTTTACACAAGAATTATTTGACGGATTATACAAAGTTTTGTGAAACACCACTATAATCCGTCAAATAATTTCTGTGTTTAGTATGTTTTCACTAAAGCGCATTGTTATTACCAAACAAACACTCTCATAATTATATCTAACTAAACTAACACAACAAATTTAATTGTTTTGAGAAATTGAACAAAAATCCGAAGGAGGAAAAAATCAAAATTGATATCGATATCGAAAATAATGGCCAAAAAGTAGCTTCGGAGTTAGTTGAATTTTCATTTTATTTTCTATCTCCCTCTTTCCTTCAAAAGAAAAGAATGCAGTTTGTTTTTATGCGAACGGTATTTGAAACGGTAAAACGGTGTCGTCTTTTAGAGTAAGTTTTGTTTTCGTTACCTCGCGTCCTCGTTGATCCCATTTTTCGCGATCGCCAACTGGGGTAATTGCATTTGCACAACAAGCCTTGCTCTCATCGGCCCCTGCTTACTTACTTGGTTGGTACGCTTGCTCATTGTATCCCGAGTGGGCTGTTTACCTTGCCGTTGGCGATTGGCCGGCCTGGCTGGGTTTTTCGCTGCCGATTAGAAAGCGTTCTTGTTGATGCCTTAACAGCTAGCAACCCAACTAATGAATTGGTAAACAGACATTAAATCGGGCCAAACGCAACTCAATAACATTCTTCTGGCTTTTTTTTCATTCGACAAACCTGAAATCTCATTGCATCAACACTTTTATCGGGATCATCAAAATTACAAATAATTTGTTTTACCATCTGATATTATTATTTTTTTTTAATCTCTCTTCTCACTTTTAAATATTTAAAAAATAAAAATCTTGCATAAGCTTGCATTTTTCAAAAATTCAAAGAAAACTCTGTAATTGCCTCCCAAAAATGAATTTGTAAACCAAAATATTGTAATTCGAGTCAAATTTCCTTTCTGTGCGTATATATATTACCTATACATGGTTGTCTCATGGCGGGACTGCCTTTTGGAATTTTATTTCAAGTGCCTGAGGCAAAAAATGAACCAAATTTACTAAGATTCTAAAAATTCGCTATTTATTATTATTATTTATTTTGTCAAATTAATTTCCCTTCAGTTTTTTAAAACTTAATTACCCATTATTTTGTTTATTTTGCTATTTTAATTTGTAAAGCACTTGTTCAGAGAGCACAGAGCAAATCTTTTAGATTTGAAATCGAAGATCTATGTCAAAATCTATACAAATGAACAAAAAACAAAAATCAAAGAAGATTGATTATTTTATTTCATGAATAATTATTGTTTAGCTCATCTCTTACTTCAGGCTTGTATGCAGAAGTTTTTCAGGAAGGAGACAATTTTTTTTTTTTTTATTTGAATAACATGCTCTATATTTATAACTAACTTTTTATAATATTATTAGATAATATTATTTATTCGAAAGCCAAGGAAATGGATTTATTTATTTTTCAATGAAAAATAAATATTATTTTATTTTTCGAAAGTTTAAAATGAAATGATTTGCATCAATTGAATACAAGTATTTCATTTGATGTTTATTTCTACTTCGAAGGTGTGATATGGAATGCAGAAGGTGATTTGTTTGCATTTCATTGACCATAAAAAGTGACCTCATTTGGTAATTGGCAAAATACTGACCTATTAAGTCCATAAATAATTTAATTTCGAAGCTAACTTTACAGAAATTATTTTCCTATTTTTTTAAAATAACTTTTTTCCCTTTTTTTAAAATAAAACTTTCAATTAAAATATTTTACTTAAGGTTATATTTTAGTGAAAGTATATTGCTGTAAAAAACAACTTTAATATATTTGGCAATATGTCCTTGTATTAGGAACGTGTATTTCAATATAGAAATAATTTTGGTTTTATTATATAATGCAAAATTATTATTTAATGACATGAGTGTATCTAGCAAAGGCGGTGGCTAATGTACTAAAAACATATCCGCCCTTCAAGAATATCAAGGTCTCTCGCAGAGTACCTTTTTTGTCCTTCAACGATCAATGAATGAATGAAGGAATGAATGAATGAATGGATGAACAATCAGTCAAACTCTGATGGACTTTGCTATTCTATGAATGATTCACATTCATTTAAATGTCATTATTATTTTTATTATTATTTATTTCTAATTAAATTGTCCATCCGTCCCCCAATAGACAGGAAATGCATACAATTTCATCCCCTCTCCTTTTAATTTGATTATTTATCATTAAGAGCAACTGTGCAAGTAGAATTTAAATTTCATATTAAAAAAGAATATAGATATCAAATATAGTGTTGCCACCATAAACATACAAAACAAGTAGTTAAGTTCATTTGTAATCTAAAACAAAATATTATGTTTAAAAAATGATAATATACGAGTATCTAGAGCCCACCCGGATTAAATTTAGATTTGATTTTAGGTAACGACTTCTTATTCATTTTGTTAACTATACATCGTTTCAAGTAAAAAAAAGAGCTAAATATCTCAATAATGTTGAGTATCACAAAAGCACAGTTGGCAATTCTAATATAAAAAAATGTTTATTAATTATTATCACGTGCATAGAATATAAATTGATTATCTACATAATGAGATTATGAGAATGATAACGAAATCTTTAAAACCTTATAAAAATATGAATTATTTAATATCTTTATTAATTAATGTCTAGTCTAGTACTTGGATAGAAAGGATTAAGTATGTTTTTTTTTCTTTTTACATAGATAAAGTGAAGCGAATATTTATTTATTTATGTTTTTAATTTAAATTAACCTATAATCATGAAAAATAAAATTGATCCATATGAAAAAAAAAAATTAAAAATAAACATAAAAGCTATAGGTACTAAACAAACGACAGATTTACTTGATCAACAGAATTTTTTTAGCCTGACCCTTAGACTGTATATTCAGAGATAAATGATCATTCCAATCTACCTTCAACTTATGCAACCACAAATACAGCTCACATTCATTTTACATATAATCTGAACTGATGGTTGCCAGCATTGCAGGCATTGGGGTAACATATTTCTCGGATTAAACAAAAACACTGCTCATAATTTGAGATAATTTTTTAAATGAGGAATATTTAATAATTATAATTTTGATTTTGTTTCAACATTAATAAAATATGACTTGCGTGTGACTTTGTACTTAAATGTTTATTAAAATCATGGCCAATAAAAGGTTTGTTGTGCCTGATCTATACAAAAATAAATTTTACTTAGCTTTTTACACACTCGAGTTCGATTTAAAGATTATATTAATTTTCTATTTTTTATTATTTGATAATTATACCACAGATATAAAATTATACAATTATTGTAGTTGGTATTTTTTTTTTTATTTCTAGCTTTTTAGAAGTAGGAATATTTCATATATGAAATTTATTTTTTTAATTACAATTTGAATCAGCATTATTAGAATATATATATGAAAAGTTTTTATATCCATTCTTTTCTTGATCCACCCTAAAATGTAAGAAAATAAATATATTCTATGTTAATTTCTGAGAATTTATCTTTCCAACATCACGTTCAAGTTCGTTTTTATAAACTCAAAGGTTTTTATTACATAATTTGTATCCCGTCCCTCATACATAAGCTCGAAAATTTAATTGCTAGAATCATTCTAAAGCCTGCAGGTAAATAATATTGATTTTAAAATAATTGTTGATGAATGGAAAGAAGTTTGCTTGCGTGTAGCGAGTAGAGACTGATTATTTATACATACATAACCCAATTCACTAGGCGATTTCTCAAGGTAGCCTAGGTCTAGTTTTTATTATTAACCAAATGCAATGTTATTTTTAAACAGAAATACCGATAAACAAAACGGGTTGAGATTACTTTTCTCATTTATCTCTCTCTCTCCACAAATAATTTAATTAAAATGTAATATTGTTTATTACTTCAGATTATTCCCGAGATGTGTATTTTTCTTTAAATATTAAAGTAGAATAAATGCGAAAAAGCAAGGGGTGCGCGAAGCAAAAGAGGGTGCGGGGGCTCAACCGCAGCAGTTGGTCTCCCTGCGGGATAATTATATCTAGCGGAGCTTTTCGGACGGCAAATTGGCAGCAGTGGCGCTCGTAAATCTCTTCCACGTTCCACGGGACTTCCCCTCTAGTTTTTGGGCCTATCCCCACCACCTACCCCTTCGTCAAGGGGCGCACCTAGCCACACCACCCCTCCAAGACAAAGAGCCACCTTGGCAAGCAGCTGAGATTTTATCCTTTACAAAACTTATTACATATTCTCATCTCTCTGCTACTCTTTCAGATAGAAAAGGGTTTTATTGTATTATTAAATCAAATTCTGGTATATTTTTTAAATTTAAAAAATTAACAAATATATTATTTCATAAGTAAAATGTATGTATTTTCACTTTTATTTAACAACTATAAAATAAAGCCTTCAATTACCTTGGCAATCATTCAAGGGCAAAAAATGTTTCTCTAAATTTCTCAGTTAATTGTAAAAACTTTTTTTCTTCTTTTTGCTAGTAGTTATTTAAATGATTATGTTTGTTTAAATATCTAAGGTTAAAGATGTCAAGGATGACGAGAACAAAAATAATAAATAATACTACTACTTCATTTATATTATATGTATATTATGTTGCTTTTGCTGTCATTATTAACTAATTATTTCGAATTTTATTCTACATTTATACTCCATTCTTTTGAATTTATTCATGAAAACATATCTGATATTTCAACAAGAACACCTTCAACTACAGACAATCTTTGAAGAATTAATGTAAAAGTTAATTGAAATGTTCTTTTTATACCGCTAAATATAGTTTCTCGTAAATGAACGATTGAAAAAAAACTTTTTTTTGCAGTTTTCCGCCATAAATCAATAACATTTTTGCCCAAAATTTGCATTTTTAGTGAAATCACTTTTAACATTTAGGGAAAGCGGTGTTGGTTTATACTGAAACATATTAAACACAGGAGTTTTTAAAGGGTTGTAGTGGTGTTTGACAAATAAATAAAATTTAAAAATTAAAAAAAAAAAATTAATTATATTTTTGAAGTTTTATTGAATACTCTATATTATATATTTCGGGTTTTTAGCCCATCATCAGGAGTTGTATTTACAAGACTTGTAAATACAACTCCTGATGATGGGTAAAGCAATCTATGTATGCGTATTCAATAAAACTTCAAAAATATAATTAATTTTTTTAATTTTTAAAATTTTATTTTATTTGTCAAACACCACTACAACCCTTTAAAAATTCCTTGAAGTCACTTGTAATTAATTATATTTATTTATTGAACACGAATATTTATAATTAAATTATGTGTGATCTCACTAAAAATGCAAATTTTAATCACGCGAAACTAATATTAGTAAACAAATTAACAAATAAAATAAAATAAAATACTTCTCAATTAAACTTCTGTATTATTTTCAGTTTTTCATTTCTTTAAAATAATTGAACTTGTACTAATTTATTTGTTTTCTGTTTATTATTATTTTACTATTCACATCTTTATTTATTTAATTATTTATTTTTGCTATTTGAATTATATTTTTTAGACCCTTTTTATGAAACTTGTTTAATATAATTTTAAAAATATCTTTTTCATACATATTCATAAATAATCCGATTCTCTTTTCTTCTTTCTGTGTTTTTATTTTAACGACAAAATTCTTGAAGGAAAATGCTTGCATTATTTTTATTTACCTGTCCCTAATCCTTGTGACATGACTCACTGTCTCTGTTTATGTCTCTTGACATACTGGGAAGTTTGTCAGCTTTGCTCTTCGCTCGTTTTCTTCTTGATACATCCAGATAGAAAATAGCATAAGTGTTGGAATGTGTGAGTGTGTTTTTTTCCTATCTATTTCAAAAGGAGGCCTCACTAACGACTTAGCAACTCTTTTCATCTTTCTATTAATTAAGATGGTAATTGTAATTGAATTTAGAGATGATTTCCCTTTGATTGACTTGACTCGATTTTCATGCCTATATGAATTTGACTCCTCGCCACAGTCTAATTGACTTACAAACATTACTAAAATATAGTAGAGAACAGATAGCGAGAGCATTATAGGTGTTTTACCCGACATTTAATAAGTTACACAAGTCAACATTTTTAGCACCTTTATTTAATTTTAGAGGGTAAACTCTCTTTTACCTATACAGGCAACTAATATCTTTCTTCGGGGTCTCCACAATTAATTCCAATTGGCTGCTCACAACACGTCTGGAATTGAGACAATAATAATACTATCAGAACACAGTGTCTGGAGATGGTCACCCGCATCACAATAAACCACACTAGATGCTTAACTTCACTCATCTTTTGGCAACCAATATTTTGAATGTGCTAAGTGCATTGGCAAATAATATCTATATTTTTTTGAAAGTTTATAATAGGAAAATAAAGACAAGTTTTTATCTGTGACTTTTCACATAAAAACTTGTCCTTATTTTCCTAGTATAAACTTTCAAATGAATACAAATTATGGACGAAAATGATAATAATAATATCTATATTTTGTCGAAATAAATTAATTTCCAATTATCAATTTTTGAAAAAAATAAATAAATAAATAAAAAGTGCCTCGGATGGCAAATCATTTAAAAAATTCTCCCAAAACTCGAACTATCTTCGAATTACGTCTATGCAAATTATATGAACAACATATTCAGGCTATTTAAATAACCCAATCAACTAGTTCAGCTGAATGAATAAACTAGAAAAAAAATTAAAATAAAATTTGAAAAAAAAAATTCAGTAGAATAGAGAACCTCCTCCTTTTTTGAAGTCGGTTAAAAATTAACAGGTCCATTGCGCACACCAAAATTGGGTCAGATTCACTCTTAAAAAATTGGCCAAATTTTTTGTATTACACTACACACACATTTTTTTATAGAACTTTCTGTACTGAAATGCATATTGTGTAATATAGCTCCTAACAACCACTCGTTAGGCTGGTGAATAGGAGATAGCGAGATAGTTAGAGGTGACTTCGAAAAATCCATTTCAGTAATGCCCCTCGGAAAATACCATTAGCCACTCAGTCCCTTGCTGCCTGGTTCGTGCCTTATCGTCTCATGTACCATATTCGCATGGAGGTCAATTGAAATGGTTGGTCACTTGTCGTTTTCGATCAACGAGAATCTGATAACAAATCGCTCAGCGTGGATCGAGTAGAGAGGTGGGGGAACAAGATACAATGCGAAATATGATTGAAAATAAAGCAGCTCAAAGGGAAATCACGAGCTCTCGTTGAGCACGTGATTCTGGCACTTTATCTCTCATTCGGCGCCTCCATTCCGTTTCCCATTCTTTGTTTATCATCCTCGCTATACGATACAATAATCATATTGAATCTTAATTGGAAACAAACTTCATTGAGAAATATTAGATCCTAGTCTTCAAACATGCTTAGTGGAACTTGAAATTTTAACTAATATCGAGGGGTGAACCGCAACCTAATATCGCGAACACCTACTTCCACTTTCATTTCCAAGTAGAAGACAATAGATGAAGGGGCATATCTAATGAATTCCAAAATAATTCCACCTAATTCCAATCGTGGTTCACCCCTCGACTAATATACATACTTAACTGCAAGGGAGTGAACCGCGAACTAATATCATGTACACCTACTTCCACTTCCACTTTCATTTCCAAGTAGAAGACACTAGATTATTTAATGAATTCCAAAATAATTCCACATATGTAATTCCAAAGACGTGTACACCTAATTCCAATCGCGGTTCACCCCTCGCATTAAGGCTCTATTTTTCTCAGAAGAAAAATAAAAAATAACCCTAACTGTGATTTTTTTAAATTACCATTTTCCGTTTATAGCTATACACCAAAGTAACACTTATTTTTAACCGACTTCAAAAAAGGAGGAGGTTCTCTATTCGACTGAATTTTTTTTTTTTTTTTGTGCCTATGTTACCTCATATCTCCGCCAATTGTCAACCGATTTTTGAAAATTTTTTTGCATTGGGTCCAGTCTAGCTTCCGATTGGTCCCATTTTTTTCGTTTTTTTTCATAGGTATTAGACCTTTTTTATTAGGTTTGTTTAGACCTAACCTCTTTGTTTATGAACCGATTTCGATGGTTCTTTTTTTATCCGAAAGGGGTGTCTTAGGGATGGTGTCATATTAATTTGGTCAAGTTCTGATGATATGATCACTATTAATAACATCACTAAAAAAGAAAAATAAAAATAATTTTTAAAGAAAAAATAAAAACCGACTTCAAAAAATTAAATGCAACAAATAAAATACACTAAAAGGTATAAAATAATTATTATCTTATTTAGTTACAACTAAACGACGAAATATTAACATGAAATTACTTTTTGAAGTCGGTGCCAAACATATACCTTTTATGAATCGCACTCGACGGATCTTTACTTAGTACGTTTGGCGGGTATGCTCGCTTATAGGTATAGTTTGTTTGGTACTGACTTCAAAAAGTAATTTCATGTTAATATTTCGTCGTTTAGTTGTAACTAAATAAGATAATAATTGTTTTATACCTTTTAGTGTATTTTATTTGTTGCATTTAATTTTTTGAAGTCGGTTTTTATTTTTTTCTTAAAAATTATTTTTATATAGTTGGGAAACAATATACTATTTTTATTTATTTATTTTCTTAAAATTCCCTGTGTACTAATTCGACCTCTGCGTCACGTTATTGATTCTGGCTGTGGCTCGATTTTTTTTATATTTAAAAATAAAAAATAGCTATTCATTATTTTTTAAAATAACTATCGTTTAATATTAAATTTGTATACACACTCATCTTTATTTAATTTTTCACACTTTTGTATAGAAAACGTGAATGAAAACAACATCATAGATTCAATGCATAATAAATGACATTTGTAGATTTATAATATATTTTTCTTTCTTTCTTTCTTTCAATAAAAATAAAATTTACAATCATTCATAAGAATCTTATTGACTAGCATTCATTCATCAAAATATAATTTTACAATCACATGATAACGACGTCAGAGCTAGGTGCGTAACATTTTCAGATTAAATGAAAATATTTCATCACAAAGACTTTATTTTCTTTTAATAATATTATCAGGTGTCAGTTCTAAGAAATATTTTTTATTATAATCATTTTATTTAATCACAAAACCGTAATTTATTTTAGTAATTATTAAAGTGTAGTGTCCGATCTAGTAAACATTTTAAAAATATTATTTCATTCTTCGATGTTTATAATTTTGGAGTATGTTTTGGATGTTCATCCTTGTGATTAAGTAACTTTATTATGGTGTTTCGACAATATGAAAATAACAACTGATAAGTTTGTTGAAATCCCAAACGTGTTCGTTCCTCTTTGGACAGATTCATGCTTAACAACACCCATAAAGAAATATATTTTAAAGAATAACAAAACGATTTTTATAGAAAAAAATCGACCTTTTAAATGTATTTTATCTGTCATTTTAATATAAAAATATTAATCTCTTACAATGGTGCCAGATTTGTCAAACGAACACAGGATTGGCTAGAATCGCTATATAAACAGCAAAAAGTTTTGGGCTTATGAATTATGAATCCTTATTGTCTGTACTATATACTCTAGCAGAGGGGTGAACCGCGACCTAAAATCGTTTACACCTATTTCCACTTCCACTTTCATTTCCAAGTAGAAGACAATAGAATACAATAGATTAACTAATGAATTCCAAAGTAATTCCAAATAATTCCAAAGACGATGTACACATAATTCCAATCGCGGTTCACCCCTCCACTCTACATTAACTTTTAGCTAGTATTGTCGCGAAACAACTACCTTAAATGTTTAAATAATTTAACCTTAGGTGTTTAAATAATTAATTAACACTTATAAGAAAAATGTAATTCTTTTAAAAAGCTTGTAATTGTTTTGTCTTTCCTCAAATAAATTTAACTTATTAGTAAATCTCTTGCGATTGGTTAAATAATAAATCAACAGCTGTTCTAATTAATTGTTTTTTATTTCCTCCAACCTTCATTAACTTTGATAGCTTATTAGCTATTATTATTAATGCATATAAACATATTATGTTTTCGGGAAATCCCTTTGTATATATCACGATAAACTCGATAATGGTTCTGAATGTGTATCCGGAACTAGAAAGTATCTACGACGCCATTCATTATATCCTTGGCTACTTATTGTGACAGAGTTAATGTCGGGTAACAAAGTTCGTTGTCTATTTAGTTATTGGTTAGATTGAATGTTTGTAATTCGCACCAGAGACTGACTGACTGTCAAGCAAGTGAACCATCATCATAAATATTATCATCATTAGTGGGATCCGTGTGATTCGTTTGAATGATCAGCCCGCTCCAGTCCAAAGTTCTTTTTATCTTCTTCATGCAGCAATATTTCTTTTGCGTTTATAATTTATTTCGTATCTATCATTAAGTGTTATTAAACATTCTTAAGAAATTGATAATTTTTTGTTTGATAATAAAACCATAAGAGAGTTGACAATAATTAAACATTTTAATTGCAACATTTGGATTTTAGAATTATTGAACGCTGCAATTGAAATGTGAATTTATTTATATTCGCTTTTTTTTTAAGATGAAATTTAAAGATTTGTAATTTCTGATCTTGTAAAATGGGCGATTTTCAGCTTAAATGATATTTTCTGCATCATATATTTTTATGCTTAAACCTGCAATATGATATTATTTTTTCTGTTGGATGGATATTGTTTAAACCGATTAAATTTAGCCTAAAAGAAAACAATAACAATACAAATATTTCAGTTATTAACTGAACTTGATAGTTTTGGGTATCGAAATGGATTTAGGGACGATCTTAGCATCTAATATGTATAGTTTTTTTTTTTTTAAATTATACATTATCAATCCAGTCAGATGACCGTTTTATGATTTTACTATAATAAAGTATATAACATTCAGGAAGCATGTCATCTCATTGATGACATTGCAAATGTCTAACACTATCCGCAATTCACTGGGGTCATTTTAAAGTTTCTCATTGGGACAAGTCAGTTGGCTTGGTCCTTTTCAATCTTCTCAGCTGTCCGACGGTGCTGAGTAGTCGAACAGCTTCGGGATTATAGTGATTTGCCAGTCGCAATTTATGATTCCTGGCTGCTTTAGTTATTTCCTCTTGTACAGTAGTAATGTGGAGATCCTTCCTGATGTCTCCGTTCCTGATGTACCAGCGGGCATCGACGATATCTCGCAGAGTATTGTTTTGAAAAGTTTGAATCATCCTGATATTTGATTCTTTGCTACAGCCCCAGAGCTGTATACCATAGATCCAGACTGGTCTTATGATTTGTCTATACACAATAATTTTGTTATACATGGACAGTAATCTGTATAGTAAAGACGTAAATAATCACATTTTATGCTTCTTTATGTTTCAAACTTGGCATTTGTTTTTCTTAAAGAAATATATATAGAGTAGCTGAGTTTTTCTAGCCATAAGCCAATTTACGATACTACTTATTATTTTTTTAAAATTTGTCTCTACCATCGGGGTCAGATTTTAACCGGATACCTCGGGTCGGATTCGAACTCGGGTCCACTTGGTTAGCAGGCTGGCACGCTACCCCTAGTCTAACCCGACCCCCCAAGTAGCTGAGTTGTGATGAGGTTTGCGTGCTTGTTGTTTTTTTTCAATTGCTCTTTTTTCGTTAAAGTAAGTTAGTTGGGTGTCATTCTCCCTTTCCAAAGAAGGTGCAATTCGAATCTCGAATGCACGCGAAGAGCGACTGACTGAGCATCCCAGGACTGACTCGCTGGCCTTGCAAACTTCTCCAGTTCTGTTTCGCCTTGGTTCTTCCCCTGACTGTCATGCCAGCAAGGCCGAACATTTCTTTTTGTTTTACCAATTTGCCGAATAAAATTGCATTCAGAGTTAATAATTCCATCGATTTCACAATACGTTTGGTACTTCACAAGGAAGAAGTGGGGGCGGAGACTGGCGCTGGCGCTGGCTCTCAACCATCTTCTCTACAAAGAAAAAGATGCAATTCATTGGAAGGCATTTGGGAAATTCTTTCTGTTCGATAACATCCAATTAACAGGAAAACGATGACACAAGTGTACTTTCCAAGATAAAACCAAAGTTCAAAGTATTCGTATTTATCAAACGACAAGGGAAATATTTATTATTTAATCTCTCTCCAGTTGTCGATTGTCATAACTCGCGGATTAATTAATACTATCTAAAGAGAGAGAGAGAAAGCAGAGATTATCTAGAGCGGAAAATACTTGAATAAAATTCGATTTAATCTAAGATGAAAAGTTTTTCCCTAGCGAACTAACGCTCGAATTCCTAAAGTATTACACTTGTACAATAAAATATAATATTATTAATGAAAAAAATTTGAAAAATAATTTCAAATTAAAATATCCAAATTCTTTTTTGTTATCCTAAGGCTTTAGTGTACATAATGAGATATTTTTTACATGTTGTAATTTAGAAAATTAATTGAAATTGTCTATTAAATATTAACGATGTTTCGTTCCTTCATTTTGAAGCTGTTATCAAGCGTTGACAGATGAAGAGATAATCAATCAAGCCAGCGTATTTTAGGCTCCAAAATTTGGGATTGGAAATGCCAGCAAAAAAATGCACATCATCCCCCTAACGATCACAAAAACGTGAACATATTAAAAAAAAAAAAAAATGGTTTGTGTGGGAAATAATTTATAATACATGTATATTAACTTTAACAAACCTTAATAACTCTTCTCAAAAGCTCTTCTGATTTGTGTAATATTTCTACATGTTTAAGAATTGGTAGGTATGTTATTTTTGAAAAAACAGCAATAAAAAAAATCCTTTTTTTGAAAAATTGGATAAAAAATCTATATTTTGTAGCGAAGGTCTAGGTATTTCCGGTTGACCTATTTAAATCAAAACCTTGTGAAATCTCTTGCCGATTAAGTTTTCAATTTCATTTTCTTTCAATGTTTTTGTTATTAAATAATGGAAATTAAAAAAATAGTCATTTTGAATTTAGGACACTTCAAGATTTTTATTTCCGTTTATTTCCTCACAATACTTACACTTATTATTGACAAATGAGAGTAAAATACATGCTAATATTAATAATTGAATTTTACAAATATAAAATTACATAAATATCTACATATTTAAAATTAAATTCGAATAAATAAATAAAATTAAATAATTTGACAGAATCATGTATAAAGCAAGAACAAGTAATAAAATAAAATAATAATTTTAGTTTTATTATTGTACTATCATCAATTGAGTGATTCCCCCTATTATTACTCAGCAAAGGGTGTTGTTTTCCCTCCTGAATGAGTGTGTGTGTGTATAATATATGTGTAGTAGCCAAGGTGGGGATAGAGCTCCGCTCGTGGCGGGGTAAGATAAGATTCGGCCAATGGCAGTTCACGATAGTCATGACGTCACTGCGCGAGTGCCGCACTTACTCAACACACGCACAATTCCGTGGATTTGTCTATGTATTGGGTCATGCGTCGTAGGTGTGATTTCGGCGAAGGGAGGGGCGGGGTAGGGGAGGCAAGCATTGGTGACGTTTCAGTTGGGGCTACAAGAGCCAATGAATGAACGGCTCGTGCAAAGAGCGCTCAGTTAGATTCAAGACATCAACATATAAACACGTGAAGCTTTTAACACCAGATTTGGTTGAATCAATTTTCATTTTTCACTCGACTTGTCTTATTAAGTGATATTGTTATTGAAGACAGCAAGCAAGGAGCAACTGAAAACATCACCGCTCGTCTGTTATTACATTTCCCCTTAAATGGTGAGTAGAATTTTATCCTTTTAACTTCTTATATAACAATAAAAAAAAAAGAAAAAAGATCCTTTTGACGATTTGACTATTTAAAATGTTACATATGCGTTTTCTGAGGAAAATAATTCGCGTTTTGTTTTTTCTAATTAGGTAACCTTCCTGTGAAATTAAAGACATCTGATTTATTTTTAATACTCATTTAAAAATAAAAATAGAATTAAATTGTTCTTAGAAAGAAGTGAAATGATTGACCTTTTTGGAAGAAGAATGCCATTAAAAAAAAAATGAAACCTTTTTGCGTGCGGTTGTTTTTTATTTTTTTTAGAAAACAAACATCCCAAGGACGTGTGATACTTTTCTAAAGTTAAAAACAAAAGCAGTCATATATTTATTTTTTTATTTCAATCTCGCTTAATTTATTCAAAAATTAATGAAGTAAGAAACCGGACTTGGGTGGGCAAATGTAGCCAACAAACATCGGTGTATAAAAGCCTGCCCGAATGCGAACCAAGTGGGTGAAATGACGCACTGCGAGCCAAGTGGGCAAGCGAAGCAATTTTCTCGGACTGCGTGGGCGGCCGTCTTGCATTTCCTCAGGAAACAGCCCTTCGCTCCCAGCTGCATATCACTACCCTTCCGATGACCTCTGACCTTACACACCCCTAACTCTATCGACCAGATTTTTAGGCTTTATTGTCGCCGACGGCGCCCTTGAAATTTTCCCAAAACGCCCTGGGAGCAATCGCCTTTTGATTAGATCCTTGCCGTCTCAAGGACGCCACATTCCAATTCTTCTACCTGAAAATCTATTCCCAGCGCTTATATTCATTCTTATTATAAATGGCAATTCTATTAGTCATATATAAATGATTTTTATAAGAAAAAAAATAGATTGACAACCCATTGGTAGTTCAAACTCTGAATTTAAGATCGAGGGAGCGTTGTTTTTGTGTGATTTGTATATCCAAAACAAAAACTTATAAAATTAAATAATTCTATTTTATTTGATAAATTCTACATTAAATTTTTCCGCATTCAATTCTTAAAAATTGTGGAGTTTATAAAGGCTGAATTTGACAAGAGTAAATTACCACCCCTCTACACAAACTTTGCTTAATGAGGGGTATTGCAATAATTGTTGAATTTGATTTGTTTTATTGTCTTTAATTAATTAAAAAAAAATTTATATATTCATTGTATTTACTTCTTTGCAAATAAATATTTTATTCTATTCATTGCAAGTTTGACAATACATCAGCATAAATGTTTAATAATTAATTTTATTTATTTTCTTAGAAAGACGGAATGGTAAGCGAAATAAGTAGGTTATAATGAAAGGCAGTCCATAAATTATTTACTTTTATTCAATTTTCGACGTTTCGGAGACTTTTTTCTCTCCTTCTTCAGGGTCTCCGAAACGTCGGAAATTGAATAAAAGTAAATAATTTATGAACTGCCTTTCATTATCACCTACTTATTTAAATAAATATTTTTATTATTCTATTAAATAATTTATTAATTCAAATATTACTTTTATACATAATGAGAAAATTATTTATCATCATTTTTTTAAGATATGTAAATGTTGTATTATATAAAAAAAAAAAAATTGAAAGTTGATAACCCTGAAGATGATCTAATAAAAGATGGAAAACTTGTTGACAGAAACCCCATTATATCTTCATTTAAATGTCTTAAAAACAAAACAAAAAACTTTAAAATAAATTTGAATTTACATAATTTTAAAAACGAATTATTTTTACAAAATACATCTACCGTCAATAAGTTCCTAGATTTTTTTTATATATATATATTTTCTTAAATTTATATTTTTTATATTTAATTCGATTCCTAGCCAAGGCAAACAAGCACGTGCTCCTCATTACGTTGATCATGTGCTCCACATGTTCCCCCTTACTTTGACCTTTATATTTCAAATCCCACCCTTTAAATTTGGCATTCTAACAAATGGTTATGTCAAGGTGGAACTCTTGGACCTATTTTTCCTATCTCTTTTTCCTTTTATTAATCTCCTCTATTAGTCAAATTATAACTAATTTGCATTTGCCTACGTCACCTATTTACTCCTCGCTTAGTTCTATTTAATTTATTACCAACTCTCGCCAATTTAACACAAACATTTCTATCATATTTAAAAATATCTTTTTCGATCGAATTAATATTTCTTTTCTTTTATTGTTTCAAGTGTTCTAAGATAAGATTTAACTTAACCGTAGCGCTACATTGCCCGTATTAATTAATTGAATTTAAATTCATTATAGATGTGATTTCTCTGTAAACAAAATTCTTTCCTTCTCATTTTGGCCATTAGAATTAACAGAGAATCTGAAGGAATGTTGATAGATAGTCTTTTGCCTTTCATCTGTATAAATATAATTAATCACATAGATATTCCATTAGTTCATGTTTACGACTCTTGGCTCAATAATTAACGACATTTCGGTTTTTATTTGGACTGCTAATCAAAAAGACATTTTTTATATAATACTTAACTTTTAAATTTATAATACATATTTAAAATTCATAATAATTTTAATCTAAATAAAAAAATCATAAATATTTATAAAAACTAGACGGTTTAACAAAATTTTCCATCCAATCATGTGACCAATGTTTTGAAAACTTTGTATGGATCAAGTTCTAATCCTACCGTTTCTAAAATAATTTTATTGTCTGCAATAATTAATAAATAAAATATTTAATTTCAAAAATAGATACAATTAATAATCGAATAATCAATTTATAAAAGGCCATTACAAAATAATTAAGAAAAATAAATGATTTCCTATTTGAATTTATTTTTACTTAACCATCAGGGTGTAAGGTGGTCAGGCAAGGGGTGAACCGCGACCTAAAATCGTGTACACCTACTTCCACTTTCATTTCCAAGTAGATGACAATAGATTATGTAATGAATTCCAATGTAATTCCAAAGACGGTGTACACCTAATTACAATCGCGGTTCACCCCTCGTGGTCAAGTCTTGTAATCGTGCATGGAAAAAGTGGTTTTTTTGCTTCGTTTTTTCGAAATATCTCAAAAAACGGCTGAAACTATTTTTTTTTCTTTTTCTTTGGAGTGTCATTTGAAATAAAATATATATATATCTATATTCTTATATAAAGAAATAATATAAAACTAATATTTATCATCATTATTATGAGATAATAAATTTAAACTGTTGAACTGAAGAAACCGGCGTAGCTTATTGGCCCGTATGTTTAGATTTATGGGCAGGCAGGGGACGGGGGACGCGTTGCTTACGCATGCCGAGACGTCTGGGTCGCCGAACTATCCTATATATTTAGCCCCACAATTTATTTGATTGCCACAAATTTGTTCAAATATCATTGATATCGCATGCTTAAATGAAATATCAAACTGAGCTAATGAATCTGTTTCTTTCCAAAAAAAGAATCAGACTCTCTGGTGCAAAGGAAGATATCCATCAAACTACTCTGATGTATCCAATTTCATTCACTAACACACTCTTAATTAAGCTCTTTATATTATTGAGCGGCCGCAGTTATAATCTATTCACTCATACATTTTCTATTCATTTTTATAAAACTCTGAAACATTTATTTATCAAAATTCTGATACACATGCTAACTCTAAATGGGAAGATTTACAAGTTCTACTGTGAAAATTTCTGTATTTCCAAAACAAAAATCATCTTATTGAATTTTGTGCTTCCGATTGAATAATGAAGAAAAACAATAAATTAAATAGCTGAAGCTCTTAAACGTTTATGGCTAATGTTTTGAAATTTGGTACAAACGTTGATATTAATAAACGGGGACATTTCGCTTAGTTTCAAATTTTTAGCTCAAATCGTTTACTGACAAATCACAGAAATTTGCTCAGACCGTACTGAATCTTGAAAAAATTTTTCATTTTTCCTTTAACCCTAATTCACTGGAAATGTGAGTTTTATTATCAAACAATCAGCTCTCTAAAATTCGCTATACATTATGTATAATAAGAAAAATCCATATAAATCACCAAGTTTCAAGATGTTATCAAGTTTGACGGAAGACATGACGTCCGGTCTTAACTTAGGCGGCAGGCTTTTTTTTGTTGGTTTCTTTGACACTGTTCTTTTAGCGTCATCTGTCTTTTTTTATTCTGTACCACTAACTAAATAAACTCGCCTGACGGATGATAGATGATCATTTACCGGCTATCAGATAGGCATATTTGCCCAGCGTGTTTCATAATGGCCAGCCAGGTAGGGCTCGATTCAGGTGAGGAGAGGACAACTACGCAGTTTCAAAGAATGAGAAGAAGAGATGGTTGGTTTGGGGAGGGCGGGGCAGGGGCACTGACTGGTGGCCAACAAGCCGACCTGACTGTTCCTCTTGCTGGATGCCGCAAGCCGATGACCTCCACGACGGACATGCTCGACGTGGGAACCAGCGGACCAAGGAAAACCCCGCGCTTTCCTCACTAAACATCACAATTTCCAAAAATAACCATGGAACAACATAGAGAATACAATGGAATGTGCCTCTCTGTGATTTAAACTCCATCTTAACATTATCTCCACCGATGGGTGAACCGCAATTGGAATTAGGTGTACACCTCTTTGGAATTATTTTGGAATTCATTAGATAATGCCCCTTCATCTATTGTCTTCTACTTAGAAATGAAAGTGGAAGTAGGTGTACACGATATTAGGTCGCGGTTCACCCCTCCGTCTTCACCTATTTATTTTGATAATACTTATCTGATTTGCACGAAATTTTCTCTAGAGAGAGAAGACTGGTGGAAATATTTAATTGAAAGTAATGGAAGGCAGCCCAGGGGTAGTGAGGAAAGAAAGAATTAACACATATCCAAATAAGGTGTAACTTATTGGATTCCTTCCTCTTTTCCTTTCAAACCGACGTTTTGGAGAATTCTTCCTCCCCCCCGAAGGAGGAAGGAATCCAATAAATTACTTCTTATTTGGATATGTGTTAATTTTTTCTTTCCTCACTACCTCTGGGCTGCCTTCCATAACTTTAAATTAAATACTTATCTGATTTTGTTATTAATAATTATATAATTAATAATTAGATTGTAAAAGAAAAAAAGAACATTCTCAATAATTTATATTTCATTTTCTTATCAATATATATTCATTTATATATGCTCAACGATTTTTGTAGCTAATTAACTGAAAATTTACACAAACATTCCTAATAATTAACTTCATCCTTATACCAAGCTTACCAAAACTTGCAGATTTTGAATAAATGAAAACTTTTCCTCAAATTTTATAATATAGGTTTGATATATTGAAAACATTTTATTAATTGTTTTTACAATATAAATATAAATATTAAAAAAAAATCAAACGTTTTTTTTTTTTATAATTCATAAATTGAAATTCCATTTATAAAGGTAGAAATTCTCTCAAAAAGTTTGGATTGTGAAAAATGTTTGAAGAAGTTTTTTTTTTTTTAATATTTCTATTTATATATAGGTTTGAAATAAATATGAAAATAGTTCAATAAAAAGGTTTATAAAGGCATCTTTTCTCATTCGACTCTTAGCCTAACTTCAGAAAGAAAACAGGTTGTTCGCTTTGGCTTTATCGGTGTCTATGCTTGGCGCTGTTTGTTTATGTTTTGGCGCCGTTAAAGCAGGCAACCTGCTTTCTTTCTAAAGTCTACATAACTCTATGTAACCCTGGTGCATGTGCAGCAGTCAGTTTGCCCAAGTATGCGTAGAATAGAGAGTACATTTAGACCATTTTTTTCTATTATTTTATAAAAAAAACACTTGTCATTGCCTTTATTTCGATCAAATGTATAGGAAACCCAATGGTCTCCAAGAATAATTTATTAGATACCATTTATGTCCAGAAAAAGTTGCTATTTACTTCTGATAGAATTTGGTTAATCTTTCAATAATTTTATCATGACCAATTTAGTTTCGATTTCTAATGTTATATTATGATTGTTAGCTAAATTATCTCACCTTCAATAGGATCTAAGCCCCTATGAGTAAACTGCCGCTTGAAACCCTAGAAGGTACTTCCGCAAAGAGGGAAAGAGCTTCTCTCTCTCCCCGACTCTGCTTGGGCCTGGGACTCCTCATCACAATTGTCATCTATCTAGTGTGGTGTCTAGACTCGTCTCCTTTTGCTTTCTAAAGAAGCGGTAGATAAATTGTAGACAAGTGCTATTCAAAAGCTTAACATCCTATTCTCTTGGGAATGAAACAAATCATCTGTCTTAAACATCACACCATCATCATCACAACAAATGCAAAACCTTCATGAATGGATTAAAGATAGAGTAAATTCAAATAATCGGAAGTGAACGTTTATCTATTTATTATGCAAATTCTTAATTAAACTTTTTCCTATTTAATCACACACAGAGTGATATATAGGTATATATGTCTATGTTGGCTTAACTTTTTCAACTAAAAATAAATCATCTAGATCTGCATAAATGTCAACGTGAAAGCTTGTTTTCATTTTAAATTGAGAGCAGGAAATTTTAACAATTTATTACCAGAGCTAAAAAGATAAATAAATATCAACTAAAAGAGCGAGGTTTATATAAGCTGGACCAAATCTGCATCCATCATTCCTGTAGCACAGCAGCTCATCAATAATAAAGTATCAGCCAATGGACCCCCCTAGCCATTCAATCATTTTCCAATGTTTCATTGACTCTATTTGTTCAAAGGATTTCAATTTGATATTCAAATATTATTATGTTTTTATGTTTAAGTCTTTTAATAGAATTTAATAACATTAAACAAGTGAATTTTCTCCAGCAGCTGAGAGTGTTTTGATATTGATTAAGAAGAGAATTTGAAAGGTTGACGTCCGTGTCCCTCACATTCCTCAAGCGCATTCCGTTCTATGTGCTTGTCTGGCTGCTTGCCTTGGCTTGGGCTTTAGATTCTCTTGGCCTCTGAGCATTGAGTCATTGACCAGCACTAAGAAAGGCACACTGAGCTCCCTACCTGCCCAAGCCACATGGAGCGGACATATCTTTAATCGCAATGGCTTATTTAAACATGTAAATAAATAACCTTCGCAATCTGCTCGAGTTGAAAATTCACTTCTTCCAAAAAGATAAATCTTTTTGTTCTTGATTACATAAACAATCTTGAGAACATTTTATCCATCTTCTTTTGAAATAGAAATGGAGAAAATCTGAAAATTCTGTTGTGCCCAATTTCTTCAGTAGAATGTAAACTTGGCGCGCATTCCTTTCTTCATGGTACGTACCGTTGCGGAAGCATGAATGAACTCAGGCTTGGAATGCCATCCACCTGAACTCCGATCACGACGCCGTCCGTCTCTGTTTAAGTGTACAGGATCCAAAATATTCAAGTGAATCAAGACCCCCTCTCATCATTCCCTCTCGTTCATTCCACGTGTATGACACACATAGTCCACTTTGCGTATACTACGCAGTAACGCAGTTATCTAGCCAGGCCGTTCCAACATACCTCACACTTTGGGGCCAGTGCCTCGTATTAATGACATTCTTTTTTTACTTTCTCATAAGAGAAGCAACCTTCGTTTCAAATTCGAATAAACACACTACTTAGAATTCAATGAAGAATTTACCTAAATATTTCTTTTTGAAAAACTAAATTGCAACAAACAACAAATAAAATTTGTGCAAGTCAACATTTTTGTTTAATTTTCAGAGCATGAAAAATGCTATCTAATGTTACGGTAAATGTTGGACAATTATGTATTTTGACGAGAATCATTTCTTTAGAAATAAAACACTTCTAGAGGCGCAATGTATTTTTCACTCTTTCATTTCCTAACTATATTTCACTTCCTATCATTATTTTTATCCAAACTTCTCTCTGTTCTGACATTGCCTGTTAGACGTATAATTGTTGCTATTTTAGTGCATTTAGAGAGATATTCCCAGCGATTAGATTAGATGATTCTAATACGAATACGATTTATTCGGTTATAGTTTTTAGAAAGCCCACATTCAATTGCAGACCATCATTGCTGAGATCAATGAAATCGAAATATAAAGTTGCATATCGTCTCCTTAGAGTATAAACCTGCTAAATCCATTTTTTATCATATATGACATATTATTACCGTTCGAAGGAAAAAGAGATGAAGCACCATCAACCAAGTAAAACATAGTTTCTTTCCATAACAACAATATTAAATTTTGTTTGTTTTTTCTCTGCCCTAAAATTTCCTTGTTGTCAGTTAGCAGGTTTACACTTTAAGGTGACGATATTGATCTATTTATTCTATTAAATGAGCTAATGAGCTTTGTTACACTTTTTTCGACTATAAGTTTAAGCTTATTAGGGTGTGGTGCGGTAGATATCTTTTCATTTATCCCGAAGTTCATCAGTCTCATTTTCGGTGATTCATCCTGAATTCTTGTTACATGGGATAGACAGAATGAAGAACGTTCTATTTCTGACATGTCTTCTCCAATAATGACGTAAGAACCCTACCAAACAGACTCGATCCGGTTCATTTGCTTTGTTCTCTTAAATTAACTATCTCTCCTTATTTATATATCCATATATTTCGTAGCTTCCTTCCTCTCTTTGTCAAGTTTCTAATCTTCTTAGAATTAATTTTAATATAAAGAGAATAAGCCTATTTTGGTTTACACTAACGACTCTAGAATATTTTAATAGAATTCAAATAAAACAAATGATTTTTTAATCTTATATATATAGCTCTATCTACGTAAAGTGAATAACTAAAAATGTTTAAGTGCTTTTTTTGTTTTCAAATAATTACATTTTGTTATCACCTTTCTCTATAGTTATTTATCTTATAAGTCTGATGCTATTTTTTGAATAGATATTTTTGAATTATTTATTATATTCGTTGGATTTATTTTTATTGATAGTAAACAATTTGATAAATATGTCAAGCGACAAGGTTATTATGTCAATTGTGTAATTTTTAATCATTGAATGATTGAAACTGATCGGAGATATTTTTTCTTATGTTCTAGCGGGTGGCTACAGCCATCGCGACGCTACCTCAGCCTGTGGTAGAGACTAGCGATCGTCATCTATCGCCAATGGTTCGTGTGGCGATGTCACCCCCCAGGAACAGTAATCTTCCTGAGGCCGGCGCTCAGCAGCAGCCCCAGGAGGTTCCGCAGCCACAGCAGCCTCAACAGACCCTCAACGGCACCCCACCGTCTACCGGAAACCGCCCACACACCCGTTCCTCTAGGGACTATATCTTCGGCAAAATGGTTGGCGAGGGCAGCTTCAGCACCGTATATTTATGCAAGGATATCCACTGCGGAAAAGAATTTGCGAGTAAGTATACAATGGCAGAATAGCACTCTTATTAAAAATAACCCTTCTCCAACGACTTCTTTCTATTTTTAATTAAACATATTCTGTCTTATGATCTTTCTAAATCGTTGTTTTGGGACAACTTTAAATTTTTTCTTAAACCAATTGCCAAAGATTTAACACAAGTACTTATTTGATTATAAGTGCCCGTCCATAAATTACGTCACACAGTAAGGGTGCATCTCAGATTTGTGACAAAATGTGACAGGGACTTTAAAAATTGTGAGGACATAAACGTCATATTAAAATTTTTTTAAATTTTCAAATATATTTTTTAGATAGTGTGAAGTCCCAATACAGAGGCTCAATGAAAATGTGACAGAATGTGACACAGGGGGAGGGAGGCCCTAAAAATTTTGAAATTCGTGTGAACAAATTTACGCCCTAAGATAACCAAGTAGGTACTTAATATTTATGTGTTATTCTGAAACTAAGGGGACTAAAATGAAAGTTATTCAAAACAAGATTAAAATTTTATTCTATTTGAAAAAGGGGGAAAGAAATGCAGAAGCAATTTTGAGTAATTTTCCTATATGAAGATGTCGAATAACGTAGAACCGGGAGAGACTGAAATAAATTTGGAAAGTGTTACTTTATCACGTTCTATTGATGACTGAATGATAACAGAAAGAAGATTCTAAATCTACATTTGGAAAATGTTGAAAATAAAATAGCTAGATAGAATTTCTTTTTTTCTTTAGCGAAATAGGAAAATAAATTTTTTTTGAAAAATTTCTGATTCAAACACGGAAGATATTTTGGAGAGTGATGTAGTAAAGAAAAGGGAAAGACTTAGATTGGAATATTTTCCTCACATAATGTTAATATGGGATGTAAATATAAATTTTAAAGAAGTAAAAGAATTGACTCTAGGATTGAATCAAATATAGGCGTACAAACATATCTCTGAACTGTATTAAAAACTAAAAATGTCTTTCTTTATTAACTCATTGCATTTAATTTTTGAAAATTTATTGCTTATATTTCCTAAGAGACACCGCATCCAGAAAATGTAAATAAAATGAATATCCCTTTTCTATTAGAATTTGTAAAATTGTTAATTTCACTAAAATGTGGGTCTTGTATAAATGTTAGCTTCGGCCATAAAAAAACAAGAAAGAAAAATGCACGTATAAGAAAGGAAATGAATAAAAATGGGTGAACTGTAAATCTTTTGTTAAAAAACAAAACAAAACAGAAAAAAAACTCTTTAAATATATTTAACCAAAATGAAAAAATTCTTCATTTAATTTAATTAAAGAATTCTTTTTTGTCTTGGTCCATCTGGGTTTTATAACTTATGATCATCCAACTCTTTAAATAGAACTGGATTATTGCAGTTAGATAATTAAGTATTTAAGAAGCATATTTTACAATTGAACAAATGACTAAGAGTCGGAAAGGAGAGATCCTTGTAATGTCTAGGCCAGAGACGGTGCTCCGTGCGAACTAGGTCTCACCGTCTGGCATCTCTATTTTATACAATTCCTCTCTTAGCGGAGCTGACTAACATCATCTAGCGTGAAAGAGAGAGCGAGAAAGACATTGTATGTAAGAATTTGACCGCGTTTCCTCTTCCTTTTTGATTTGCCCTTTTTGTCTAGAATTGGTTATTTACTAATGTTTGGCATGGTCCGAATAGAACGAACCACAGGCCAAATGTCGCTTTTAGATAAATAATAAATATATATTTTATTCTCTACTTTGATTACTTTCGAGTTTCCTTCCATATGCCACTATATTTTTTTTATTTTTACTGCTTTTTATTTAAACTTTTTTCACCCGTTTGGAATCCTAAATTCTTAATATTTATTTTTCTTTCTTCTACTTTCAGTTAAAGTCTGCGATAAACGGCACATCATTCGAGAAATGAAGACAGCTAATGTGAAACGCGAAAGAGACATTTTAAACATCGTCAGTTCCAACATCAGAGCAAATTCTCCGTTCTTCGTCAAGTTATACTGCACATTTCAAGATTCCGATCGACTCTGTATCCTTTTTCATCTACACATAAACAAATATATTAAAATATTTCAAATGATTAAAGTATAAATTCAATTTACAAATAATAAATACTTTGCAATATATAGGTATTAGTATTATTCTGTTTATTTGAAATATTTCACGTCGTAGACAAGATATTTCCTTGACCCAATTGATTTAGATTATGTACTCTCATATGCCAAGAATGGCGAACTTTTACCGTATATCAACAAGGTCGGCTCTTTCGATTTTAAATGTACGCAATTCTATGCTGCTGAAATAGTACAGGCATTAGAATTTCTTCACTCACTTGATATTATTCATCGTGATTTGAAGCCAGAAAATATTTTACTCGATGAAAATATGCATATTTTGATTACGGATTTTGGTTCTGCTAAGAATCTCAGAGCTGTTGAAAATAAAGGTAAATAACTTTTATTTATTGATTATTTTTCAGTTGAGTGGATATTGATGTGGCAGTCCAAAAAAGAAAAAGATAAATTATACTAAATTTTTATTCATAAACCGACGTTTCGGAAGCTATTCTCTCCTTCAGGGTTTTGAGAAGTCGAAATGTCGGTTTATGAATAAAAAGATAGTATAAATTATCTCCTTTTTTTTGGACTGCCTCATCAGTCCGTTTCCAAAAATTACTTCTATCTTATTTTTTTCACTTTTGAATTATTACCTAATTCATGTTATTTTATTTTTCAGATGGAGAATCAAAAGATTCTGCTCCCTCGCCAACTTCTTCTCCTCCTTCAACACCCCCTAAAACACCCCCTTCATCTCCAACACCCCCTTCACCACCTTCAAATACTAGTCCACAAGGTCGACTGAGAAGAAGACGCAATAGTTTTGTCGGCACCGCACAATACGTATCACCTGAATTACTTGTTGATAAAGCGGCGGGAAAAAGTTCCGATTTATGGGCGCTCGGATGTATCACATACCAAATGGTGTCCGGATTGCCACCTTTCCGTTCAAGAAGCGAATATCTTATTTTCCAAAGTATTTTAAAATTGGATTATGAATTCCCTGATGGCTTCTATCCGCTAGCGAAAAAATTCGTTCTCGATCTTCTGGTAAGTTTCTCACTTTTTTAAAAATAATCTATCCTTTTTATTTATTATCAAACAAATTCCATCATATCACAAGTTGATTATTCTGTCAGAGAACTAGATAACAGATTCAAACACTTAAGATTTATTATAATTTTTTTTTTTTTTTTTTTTTTTTTGTAAATGATAAAAGAACACTGATCCATGAATGACATAAAAATTTCGAAAGCCCACTCTTTTTTTACTTTCATTAACTAATAGTAATTGAGAGGGACTCGAAAATTTTATTCGAAATCGCACTTTGAGTTTTTCTGAATTGAAAAAGATATTGGTTAGTTTGTCTTTTCGTCTGTTGCTTTATTTCACAGTTGCGGATATTTACCAAATAAGCTAAATATAGTGTATTTGCGAAGGCACGGCAATTCTCAGAAATATTTTTTTCTCATCTAAATACAGCACGAATTCGTTGCCCGGCGTACTACCAATTGAAATAAAAACATTAAACGTCTGATCCCGTTGAATATACAGTCATTTTCAGCGCATTTTCTGCATCTTTGAGACACTATGCCTGCCCAAAAGCCACAATATCCGCAAATACAAAAATGCGAACTTAAACCGCCAGGGGCGTCAAATTAAGAATTTGTCCAATCTTAGCCTATTCGATCGAATTAATGCACTCTAGCTTATTGAGCATGCGTACATTGAAATTTCTCAGCAAAATGTCATTTGCGCATGCCCATTTCGTCCAAGTTCAATAGGAATGCATAATTAAGTCGAATACCTCATTAGTTAACACCTGGTTATCTTAAATTTAATGAGACTGGGATGCAAAATATATCTGCCTATGCACAGAATTCAAAATCGTAAATCCGCTTCTGGCTATTCATTTGATTTATAATTTGTCCAGATAATAATTACAAATCAAAACTCTTTCTTATTATTTGAATACATCTATGTCAATTAAATTTATTAAATGTTTATACTAGTAATGCTAATTGTAGACCTAGAGATTTTTCAAGTCATTCTGACGTTATTTCCATTCTTCATTTACAAAAGTCATTTGTTAATCATTTACCACAATTGTTTCTTTTGGAATTATTTTCAAATTAAGATCCGAGTAATATAAAATCATATTGCGCAATTTAATACTTAAATCACTGAATAGATGAACATGAAAAAATATATATTATCGATCTACCTGGCGCCATTCCAAGGTGATATATCTTATCATTTAGTCTCTGACGATAAATATTTATTTATTTATTTTTTGTCGAAAAAAATTTTTAATGGTTGCCTGATGATTTTAAGATTATCTCTATAATCTATTATGTAGATTAGCGTTGAAAAATAATGATTTCTAATTACCTTAGAGTTCGGGTATTTTGATATTATGCTACGTATATATGACCAGTTTATTTTGAAAGTGGGGCATCCTATTAAAAAAAATGAGTCAATGCCTGTTTTATTTTAAGATAGACATGTCTTCGTTTCATATTTATATTACAGTCAATGAAGTAGGTACAGTATCTTAATGAATTCGTCTAAAGAAATATATATGAATATAAACAAAAAATCCTCTTTCTCCACTTTCAACGGCTCATTTCATATATCTTCATATTCAGTATGGAATTCAGCAATAGTTCAATATCACATCGGCATTGCCTGAACATGTAACACTGCCCGATAATTTATATATTAATAAAGTAAATAGAATAAATAAAGGTTCAATTTCAGTTTATTAAGTATATAGAGGCGACTGTGGGTCAGTGGTTAGAGTGTCGGGTCGCTGACTCGAAGTACGCTGGTTCGAGACTAAGTCTCGGCAGATCAGATATTTGCAGTCGCCTCCTCTTGGAAAGCAATGGGAACCTACCAAGAGTATAATTGCCTAGTAACCTCTCCAAACTAGCCGTTCGGAACCGGTGTCAAAAAGTAGGTCCCGTATATCTGTGTAAAAACAGCTAAACACTCAGCACTGGTATATATGTGGAGAGTAGCCGAAAACGTCAGGGAGACCTGATATGGCACTTAAAAGAAGAAGTAAATATAAATATATATCGATTCATCTCTTTGATGGAATTCTTTTGTTTATTTATTTCTTTTTAACACATTAATAAATATTAATTTCAATTCTTGAATAATTTTTATCATTTTTCAAGGTCTTGACGCATTCGGAATTACCGAACTTTAATCGCATTCGTTTTAAGATTATCTAATTATGAGACATTAGTTGCTTTTTATTTTTTTTTATTTTTCAACAAGAAAATTTATCTTAATGATATATATATATATATATATATATATATATATATATTAATATTATCAATAGAAAAATATAAATTATAAAAAAATGCTTATTATACCTACATGTCAGATCCTCTTTCGGATTTCGAAATCTTAAATAAAAGAGTATTTTCTCTGCTGACGTAAATATATATACTAGTATATATTGTTATAATTAATTATAAAAACAATCTCAAAAATTTTAATAGAAAATCAAAATTTTCTGAAAAAATTTTGAAATATATTTATAGTTTATCATTCTCTTCTTAACTATATTTGGATTTTTTATTTTTATTTTAACATTAACTAAGTTCTAAGTGTGAATACTTCTTAATATTTGAGAGGGAAATATTCACTACACCTATTTCAATAGAAATTCAAATCCAAACAGGTTTTCACTTAGAAATTAATGCTAAAATAAAAATTCAAAATTGAATATTGAAAAAGAATTTTTAACTGAAACCACCTAGATGATTTTTTTCATTGATAAAAGGAAAAATTTTCCCCAAACGTTTGATTCTTAATTAAACAAATTCCTTATTATTTCTTAAAAGTATAATATTCGTGTATATTTTTTCACATCAAACAGAGGGTACACTCTTTAACAAGCATTATAAATTCAACAATTCTGATCCTCAACAAAAATCTTTTTAATCTCTTTGAATTATCGCTTTTTTACCTATTTCTGTTTGTTATAAAAAACTTTTTCTCTTTTTCCAATAGGTGATCAAACCTGAGAAACGACTTGGTTTCTTTGATACGGATGGATATCCATCTGTAAAGGCTCATCCGTTTTTCGAAGGGATCGACTTTGACACCCTTTATCTCCAAATACCACCCCCAATCTACCCCTATTTACCCGGAACCTCTGAGCACGAGGAACTGCGCAGCCATTATAGGGTGAGCATTCATTTTTGTATCTCTATCAATATATGATAATCTGTCGAGGCTTTTCGATTAGATTACTCATTTGCGGCGCCGCATTTAATATTAATTTCTATTTCTTAGAAGCTTATAACTAATATTAGAGAGATGGGATCGATAAATCCTTATTTCATGAAAGCTTTTTATATTCAGTGAAAATGTTAACTTAGCGAATTATTCGATGTGTAATCAGTAATTTCGGACGACTGATTTTTTTCTAGATTTTAAATAAAACTTTTTTTTTTTATTTATTTATTGTCACCGGGAACAAAGCCAGTAGTAGCCATCAGTCAAGTGTTAGTAGGGTTAGTGGGGGAGCAGAGTTTTAGCCGGTCAAAATTTTTATATTCTATCCAGGCTCGAACCCGAATCTCCCGCTTGAACATCGTAATCAACGATGCTGAAGCGGGGCCAGCGCCTTAGCCAGCTCGGACTCTCCAAATAAAACTTATTTATGCATGAAATATCGACAATTCAATTTTACTACAGATATTGACCCCGCACTATTTGAAAATGAATTTAAAATCATTGCGGTATTATTTTATTAAAAATTAATCGTCAAACTGCCAAATGTTAGAATCGAACCCTAACCGAATGAGTTTAATACTGTCACCCATACACAAATATTTAATTATAAAAAAATACTATTTTTTAAATGGGATTTAAAAAAAAAAATTAAAAGAAGAGACATGCACCTCAAATTATTTTTTTATTTAAAACTTGTTCTAACGTTTCAACGAATTTTTTTAAATATTTCATTTGTACTTGTTTTTTAAGAATTTTAAAATTCGATTGGTCAAATACCGCAAGTTTGAATTTCATTTTTTTTCTCTATTTGACTTGAAATAAATATTAATCGATATTCGTCATCAATCATATTTTTAATTAAAATTCCATTTCTCATTTTATAGGGTTCCTGACAATCTTGAGCCAGGATTAGACGACAAGCAACTAACCAGATTACTTGGCCTCGACTTGCAAGATTCTTCCAGCCAAAGCTCATCTAACAATCAAGTTAATGGCGAAGTGAAGAATGATAGAGAAACCAAAGAAAAAGAGAGGAAATCATCCAGAAAGAAAACGGGCATAATGGATTTGACCGTTCCTGAGATTCAAGAGAGACTCATTGATCAAGAATTGAACAACAGCGCATGGCATTCTTTAGTCCAGGGAAACTTAATTTTGAAACAGGGTCTGATCGATAAACGTAAAGGTTTATTCTCACGACGAAGAATGTTATTACTCACTCTGGGTCCTCATCTTTATTACGTCGATCCTGTAAATATGGTTCTTAAAGGCGAGATTCCCTGGTCATCTCAGCTTCGTGTTGAGCCAAAAAATTTCAAAATTTTCTTTGTACACACAGTAAGTATCTTATTTTTCGAAAACACTCAATAACTTAAAAAACGGACTGTCGATAATTTTTTAAATGTTTCTTAATATTTTTTTGACCCTTAGACTGCATGTGTCTCATGAGGAGTATAATTAACTATAAATAAACTCCTAAATAAAAATATTTAAAATTGATAGTTTAAGGGCTAAGACTTTATAATAAAAATTCTATATTAAATTGAAAGTTTTTTTGGCGAGGGTAGCAGAATTTTTATATATTAAAGGAGACAATAAAAGAGTGTGTCTTCTGCTGGAATTATAAATTTTATTTATTTATAACTAATAAATTTTATTTATTTATAACTAATAATTTATTTATAACTAATAAATTTTATTTATTTATAACTAATAAATAAAATTTATAATTCCAGCAGAAGACACACTCTTTTATTGTCTCCTTCAAAAATTCTATAATTATGTATTCAGAATTTTAAAAGTAATAAGTGGACAAATGAGAGAGTGGAATGGAATACACATATTAAAGATTTCAAACTTTCAGAGTTTAAAATTATCCTGTCTGTTTTTATTGTTTTTTATATATATATGTATAAAGAATAATTTCAAAAATTTATTAATTTTAATTTTTCTTTGTTTTTAGCCAAATCGAACCTACTATTTGGAAGACCCTGAAGGATACGCCCTCGAATGGTGTCGCGTCATTGAGGAAGTACGAATACACTATCACGGTCTACAATAGTAGTGCATAGAAATTACCCCGAAGCTTTTTTAATTTGCTTTGGGGACAAAAATTAGGCAATTGAAATTGTTATTTAAATTTAAAAAAAATATATAAAATTAAATAAAAATGTAGTACAAAAGAATTAGAACAAATATCCAAATATATATAAAAACTAGAATGAAAGGTGCCAAGCACTGGTTGCAGACAAAGACTCGGACCCACTCGCCATCTTCTGAGTGCAAGCCGAGGGGCCAACCCCCCCCCCCCCAGACACTAAATAAATTGCCCCTTCCCCCTTCGTGATAATCTAAGTTATACGAACGTTACTATTTAAGAAATAAATAAATTATCCAGTTAAATCAGTAGATATGTAATAATAATTTAAATAGACTTGACTCTTTGTAGGGGGCCCTCCAGTCTTACCATTTATTCTTATTATTTTTGTCTACAAGTGAATTCAATATAGATAAACATTATCTAAAAAAATAGTGTATGTATATGAATAAAGACATTTACAAAAGGCGTTATAATAATCTAATAAAAGCCTCTATTAAATATTTATATATAGGAAAAAATAATTAAATTAATGCACTTAATTGTATTTTAAATAGACGAATTGGTAACTGCCAAAGTGACTATTTAATTAATTAATTAATAAGAAGGAACAACCACCTCTCTTCTAATTTATAAAACTGATAGTGTGCAAACTTTGAATGACTGTGTTGTATTATTTAAGTGACAATGATTGAATGAATTGAACATACATAAGCAATGCAATTATTATTTAATTAATTTAACTAAAATAATAGTAAATAAACGTGTTGTGATTATATGAATTAGTGATTGAAAGGTGTAATTATTATTTTTTTTTCTCATGAAGACAAAAGAATTATTTATACATATATATATATATATTATGCAATAATAAATATGGCCTTTCAACTTCACGGAATGAGGAATCTAATTTCTCTGAACAATTCCAATAATGAAATATAATTTAATACAGACTAGATGCACTATATAAGTGAACGAACAATTTTCAAAATACGTTAACTTATTATTATTATTTTATTTACATATATATATATATTATTTTTTTTTTATTATTTCTCCAAAGATATTTAAATTAGCTATAAAACCAAAGTTATATTATTAATATACTTTGCATTATTTGAGTCTTATAATTATTTATTTATATTTCACATGCGCGTTTGTTAAAAATTTTCAATATTTATTATTTTATAGATAATCAAAAAAGAGATTTAGAGACATAATAATTATAAAATAAAATTAATGTTTAATGAATCACTAAATATTTTATTTAAAAAATAAAGAAAAAACAAAAAAAATTTTTGTTCATATTAATTGCATTTTTGCGATTTAAAATCGCTCAAAAACATTTCAGTTTACAAAAAATTGTTGTTTTTTCTATTTTACCCTTTACATACATACACTTGTTAAAAATATTGTTTAATTGAATGCCTTCAAAAGGGAATTAATATATTTTAATTTATTTCATTTATAAATCTATTAGCAAATTATAATTTAATTAAAAAAAAAATAATGATAAGTTATTTTTTTGTCTTATGGATAAACAATTTATTTATTTTCAAAAAAAAAGTATTTATTATTAAATGTGCATTAGTTATTATTATTATTTCTTCTATAATAATTATTATATTATTCTCTATAATATATTTATATATTTATATTTATTAAAAAGATTTTTGTTCCATATTTTTCCATACAAATTCTGAGATTGATTGTTTAAGAAAAACCAAGAAAATTGTTAATTTGAAACAAAAAAAAAATGCAAATATCTATTTTTATGGTCCAACTTGCCATAAACTTTTATTTATTCATTAATTAGTATTTATGTATATCATAATGAATATAAATATAATATATATATATATATATAATCAAAATACATATTTATATAATTTATTTGTATAAGCGCCTATTGCGAACTAAATGTCAGTATTAATAATTATTTTATCGCATATATATATATATATATATATATAATAAATATATATTATATGCAAGTTGTAAAGATTTGAAATATCTGTATATATACAAATATAAATTAATTTAATATTAGTTGTTAATAATAATATTATATTTAAAGAGAGAAGCATAATTGTTTGTTATTCATTGTTCATTCGTATTGTAATTTATAAATATTTATATATATTCAAATATATGTATAATTTAATAATTTCATATACCTACTATATTTTTGCTTCCTAATTATTATTACTACTACGAGCGAAAGAAAGAGAAACTAATAGAATACAGGTGTACATTTACAGTTCAATGTTGATGTGCTGTGTTTTAGTGTATACTTATGTTATGTTAAAATAAAAAAAAAATTAAATGTAAATATTATTTATAAAGAAATTCATCACAAAATAAAAATTCACCTACTATATATACATAAATATATATATATATATATATAATAAATCGATTTTTTTTATTAATAAAATGACCTCTTCTCCTTTATATATTCTAGCACTTTTAATTCCTATTAAAATTCTTGTAAAACTTATATGACTATGTAATTTATATAGTTAAATCGTTATTTATCACACTATTGTAATAAATCCATTAATTATAAAAAATTATTTTTTATTTCTATATATTAATTCACTACACAGTTGTGATCCCGACTGGATGACATCTTGAATAGTAAATGTTCTAGTTTTTGGCAATTATCAATAAAATGTTGTCTTCAAAAAGTTATTGGATAAAAATACTTTGTAGGTTTCACATTAAGATATAAAAATAAAACGAATTTATTTTTGGAGAGACTTTAATCTCGATATATATATTTCGGGTGGCTAACCCATCTTCAGGAGCAACAGAAAGTAACTATTACTTTCTGTTGCTCCTGAAAATATCTCGATATATATATTTCGAGATTAAAGTCTCTCCAAAAATAAATTCGTTTTATTTTTATATCTTAATGTGAAACCTACCAAGTATTTTTATCCAATAATTTTTAAAAAATGTTTCGCCAAGTACCAACACCAAATTCCTTAAAATCTATCGTCTCTGTTCATTTAGTTTTACAGATTTTACACATATTTTTTTATAAATACCTACCAAAAACTACGAATTCACTAGTCAAGATGGTCAACCAGTGTTGATCGGAATGGAATTGTTTAGTCAATTAGTAAAAATAAATGAAAAAATAACCTGACTAGGCGTATCGCAAATAATACCGCTAAGTATGAACCCGATCTTATACTTGAGTTTTTTTCTACTTTATATATAATTCTCATAAATCTTGACATATCACATCCTTGACATATCACATTCATTCTTATTTAGTGGATAAGAAAGGAATGAATTATAGAAAGTCAGACTTCGTAGCAACACTTCCGTTTTAGTTTTTAAGGTAGTTCTTTCACAAATGCAAAAATTCAATAAGTTTTTGGAACTTGGAATATAAGTCATTAAAAGCATAATACATATACTGTTAATATTTGAAGACGATTTACCACACCAAACATGAAATAATTGCAATTAAAAATGACATTTTTAACATAGGGTAGATAAAGAAAGGGTGGGGATAGGGATATGATGATTATTTTATTTTTTTCATTGAAGGACTTTCACCATCTTGATGAAAAACTAATATTTGCTAGAATAATATATTCGGAGTGACTTAAAAAAAATATTAATCGTGCTTAATCGAAGTCATCTGTATATGCGTGTATGCAAGATGGAAACGGAAAGTGAGTTGCGCTCTCTAGAAGTCAAAGGGATAAACGAGTTGGTGAATATGTTTGTATTTATTACCTCTTCATTTTAGATTAATGTTTATGTTCAAACTAGGAAATTACATTGCTTATTCAGTGGCAGCCCCAGCTTTTTTTTTCGGTTGGGCAACACCCGCCAGAAAAATTTGGAGGCTGAGCCCTGAGGTGAGTAGCAAAAATTTGCATTATTTCTGGTAATTCAGATTTTTTTTATAATTTAGATATTCTTTTTTAAGAAATTAGGTATAATGTATAATCATTATATTTTTATTATATAAAGTCTATAATATTGAAAGCGATGGTTTACCTTTTTTTTATTTTATCAACTCGATTTTTTAATATTGTTTGCTTAAATGTTCAATATAGCAGGTTAGGCGAGACACTTCAGGTTGAGCGCTCGCCCAACCCACCCCTGGTGCCGCCACTGCTAATTAGAAAAAAATGAAATGAGCTCAGGTGTGATGGCTGTCAAATTTTAAACATGAAAACTATTCATTTAACAAGAAAGCCTTTAGGGTAGGCTAGTACAATTCAGAGGCGTCTTTTGGTTGCATAGATACAGGCGGACAGCTTTCCTTGACTTGATTATTATATTTTTATTATATAAAGTCCATAGTATAACAGTGTTATTCAACCTGTGTTCCGCGAAACCGTAGGGTTCCACTCAAACAATTTAGGGGTTCCGCGGATCAATGCTAAAATTCGATGAATAATACAACTTTATATTTTATATGGAACATTAGTCTTTTTGTTTGAATAAATGCAAATTTATATATTATATTATAAAGTTTTTTATAACAAAGGCAGGAACACACCTAATATTATGGAATACGACACCCTAAAATCAAATCTGGGTGTGCTATTAACAAAGGGTTCCATAAATTTTTTTTTTTTACATATGGTAGATTGGGAATGGGTGGGAAAATGATCATTATTTCATTTTTTTTCATTGAAGGACTTTCACCATCAAAACTAATATTTGTTAGAATAATATATTCGGATTAATTTAAAAAAAATTGAAATTATTTACCAGGTAGTTTTGATAAAAAATAAAAAAAAGCATATTTGGGCGATTGTTTTTTATTACGATCATATTAATTAAGAACTCGTAATCTCATTAAAAAACATTTATTTAACAACAACATCAACATATAAATATAAATACAAACAATAGAACGATTAACAATACATCAAGTAAGCTTTGTACGCATCAATTCTCCCCTCCTTAGAACACGGACGCAGCTTCCCACAGGATCATTCTTCTTTCTTCCTAGGTTTAAAATAACTCGAATGATATTTAACTAACCTTCCCCTTTCTTGACTATTTTCAATAATTTTTGCTCCATCCATCGATTCTTCTAAATATAATTTTATTTGATGAAGTAACTCTTCCTTATTTTGATTTAATTTCATCTGACCAGCATCTAGTTTCTCCTCTTCCATTATATTCAACTCATCCTCCTTGACTTCCTTCAACCAGTACGGAATTAAATCATCTTCATTAGTTAATGCCCTTCTACTTTCCTCTATTTGTAATTCCATTGATGGCCGAATGATTTGCGAAAATTTATTCTCACAACAAATAATATGACTAGAGCTCTCACTTTCTATTCTTACTTTCTTAGGGAATTCTACTGCTTTTTGGACAAGGAACTCCCTTTTTCCTTGCCCCTCCACTGGTTTCCCTTCTTGAAGCAAGTCTCTTCCCCATGTCCTTCCCGCCTACAGAATCCACAAAAACATCTATCCTGAATGCAACTTCTATCCTGAGTGGGACTCGACTTCTCTTCTTTATCCACATCCTTTAAATCCCTTTCTATTCCTTCTACCGTCTGCATAAACCCTTCAATATCAGTGAATTTCATTCCCCTAATGGACGATCTAATACGTGGAGTAATCATCTCCACTAAAACTTGCAGGATTGAACCAGCATCTTCGTCCGGAAAAACTCTCTTATATAAAGCCATCTTATTCTCAATAAATAACCTTATAGGTTCGTCCCTTCTCTGTTTCTCCTCATAAAACATAACCTTTAACTTTGAGACTACGATTAAACTATCGTATTCTCGAAGAAATTTCATTTTAAAATCTTTCCAATCCAACGCTGGAAATTGCTTCACCACCCGCCACCATGTTTTGGCCTTATCTAACAACTGATCCGAAACCACCATGAGCCAAACATCTTCCGGTACTTTATATTTTAATAGAGTATTCTCGACCTTTTTAAAAATAACTTCGGATCTTCCTCTGGGAGAGCTCTAAACACCGGAAGGAATTTTCCCACGTCTGCTAATTGAATATTCCTATTAATCTCGAAATCACTTCCCTTTTCCGAATTTTCCTTCCTTTTTATTATTTCTTCCAACTCTATCCTCTTGTTTTTTTCCTCTTCCAAATCATCTTTTAATTTTTTTATTATTTCTTCAAAATTATTTTTTAATTTATTCACCTCCTCTCCCAAATCCATTACTCTATGCTCACCTTTTTTTATATCATCCTTGATCTTCGATATCTCCTCCCTCGTTATTTCCATATTCGAAAAATCATTTTTCTTATTCCTCTTCGCCAGTGGTCCACTAGGTTTTTTTATCATTTTCACATTGTTCGGGCGCCAATATTACGATCATATTAATTAAGAACTCGTAATCTCATTAAAAAACATTTATTTAACAACAACATCAACATATAAATATAAATACAAACAATAGAACGATTAACAATACATCAAGTAAGCTTTGTACGCATCATTTTTATGGAGGGGATAAAATATCAGTGGCTTGGAAACGATCCATTCATAAAGAGAATATAGTAGTGTAAAAAGTACAGTCACGTTAAAACGTAACCTAACATTTTAACACCGTTCATATTTATAGAGTGGTTACGAGGCTAAAACTTTTTGTGTGGATTGTCGCTAATTAAATGTTCAATTTAGCAGGTTGGGCGAGATACACTCTCCGTAAATTTTGTAGATATTGGAGCGAGAGCTATACTATCCGCACCCAGCTAAGTTTAGAGCTATCCTACGTCTTACTAATTAAATATTAAAAAAAAATTCATTTTTATGTGTATAAATTAAACTTATAATAATTTCAATTCTTAAATCTAATATATATACAGTTATCTGTAATAAACCATAAGTGGGTTTTAAAATAAATAAATTATTCAAATGAAACTTTTGCTTGTTTGTTTCTGCTTTTATCATAACAAAAAATCAATTAAAAATATATCTATTTTTTTAACCTGGAACTTTTGAAGCTAAAGAGCGAAAAGGCTACGGCTGGGTGTTGAAGCAGCGCTGGATAAACTTTTTAATGCTTTTAATTAGTTCTCCACATGTGAAATAAAAACATCGAAGGAAGGAACTTTCGACGGCTTTCAGTTCTTGAGTATCGTGGATATCGAAATGGAAACAGGCACATAAAAAATAATGGTTGATCATGCTTTCCTCCGCGTTTTAGACATGGTAATGATAAATAGAATGAGCCAAAAAATTCTGCATTAATTCAATATTAAGGCCTCCCGATAACCAAGCTTCTGATGCTTTCTGAGCCTTCTGAGAGGGTAATGAACATAAACATAATTCTTCCCCAGAGCAGAGAAAGATCGGTTCCTGTGGGCCTCGCACTTAGATATTACTCGGCACGTACGGGAGACAAGCGAAGCTTGCCATCCGGAAGGCTCTAGTATTAAATTAAGACAATGTTTTTATTTTTACTTTACAACGAAGCAGATAAAAGTATTATAATCGGTCGCGAGCCAAGCGCGACTTTAAAGGGTCCTCATGTAAAGACTACGGAATCGATGGTTTCAACCAAATACACAAATTGTATAGTCCAGTCAACGATTGGGTTATAGAAAACATTGAAGAGGGTAGAATTTTTTTCTTATGGAATGTGTTTGGGCTAGTTAGGAGGTAAAAATACTAAAGTGCCCACTCCTAGTTACCAGGCTTTGGGGTGGGAGGGGGTGGAAATGTCCGGTATTTTGGTTTTTCGCTTATATCTCAAAAACGGTGGTTCGTAGGGAAAAAATTATTCTTACGGAAATTAAATCTTTAGAAATTTGCAATTTCATATTTTTCTCTATTCGATCGTTTTGGTTTTTGAGATATTCGTCCGCGAATATCGATATATATGAAAAAAATAAAATTTCCTATGTTTTTCGTCAAACTTTTGTCTCTAGCACCTCAGCCTTTCGTTTTACAGTAAAAGTCCTATGAAAAGAGGTTTGTAGAGCATTCACTTTTCTTTAAAAATGATTTATATATATATATTTACGTTTATATCTTCAAATCGCCTGGAGTTATGGCAATTTAAAAATTTCAGGTCCATTTATACATTTTGTTAGAAAACCCCGCAATAGCCCAGTATTTAGGGGGTTTCAGCTTACATTAATTGCGGGAAAAGATTTTTCTAGGATCGTTTGGTATGATGTGTGTATGCCAAATCTAAATTTTCGACCTCGAAAGTGTGGTGGACAACCGAAAAACCTCGAAATTTTCGGACTTTAACGCAAAAACTCGCTCTTTTTTCGATTTTTTCCCATTTCGACCATGATGGAGCACTTTTTCGACAAAGACCAGAGACGACTACATACATTTTTAAACTAGATTGAATTTGCTATAATTGAAACAAAGTTTTATCTTAATTGGATAATGATAACCCGTGCCGCAATTAATTTGAAGTTTTAAAAAACTACAATTTTTACTTGCAATTTTTATATTTAAAAATTAAAACCACTCATCCTAGAAACTTGATTTCTAACTCAATCTCTAGCAAATCTTATTGACTTGAACATTTACTTGGACCACTTTTTTGATAAAAGTCTTAGATTTATAGATATCCAGAATTTTCCGGACAGGAAATGATCAATTTTTTCAAAAAATCTCAGTTTTTCTTCATAAAATGAAAACCACTCACCCTAAAAACTTGATTTTTCTCTCATTCTCTAGGAGATATTTATTTGACTTGAACGTTTACTTGGACCACTTTTTTGAAAAAACCCTTAGATTTAAAGATATCCAGCATTTCGCATGACTCTTTTGAGGATTCGGATCATATCCTGTACCGAAAATTCTGGATATCTTTAAATCTAAGAAGTTTTATCAAAGAAGTACTCCAAGTAAACGTTTAAGTCAACAAAATCTCCTAGAGAATGGGACAGAAATCAAGTTTTTAGAATGAGTGGTTTTTGATTTTATGAACGAAAAACTGCGCTTTTTTGAAAAAATGGATCATTTTCTGTTCGGAAAATTCTTAGATATCTATAAATCTAAGAGTTTTATCAAAAAAGTGCTCCAAGTAAATGTTCAAGTCAATAGGATTTCCTAGAGAATGAGATAGAAATCAAGTTTCTAGGATGAGTGCTTTTCATTTTATCTTTTTTTCAAAAAATTGCAGTTTATCAAAACTTCAACCTAATTGCGGCACAGGTTACCAGTATCCAATTAAGTTGAAACTTTGTTAAACTGTAGCAAATTTAATCTAGTTTAAAAATGTATAGAGTGGTCTTTGTCGAAAACGTGCTTCACCATGGACGAAATGGGAGAAAATCGAAAAAAGAGCGAGTTTTTGGGTTAAAGTCCGAAAATTTTGAAGTTTTTCGGCCACCTAAAGTTGGGTGCCAAACTTTTTTCACTTCATAAACTTATTACATAATAAGGGGCCCGATTCAGATTTTGAATCCGGGCCCGAAATTTGATGCGGGAGCTATGCTAGGAACTATTCGTTGCAGTTTATTTTTCTTATTTGCTTAATGTTTGAAACCTGTAGAAAAATCATTTTCACCCATGATTTTTTTTCTGTTTGTGGTGTGTCTATCTGATGTCTCTACGATAACCAAAGAACAAGCATGAATGGACATTCATAGAAAGTTCGCTTTGGTGCCGAAAATTTTTATTATAAAATTTATTTCTATCGGCAATTTGAACTCAAATTTTCCTTTTATATTAAAGTACTAGCTGCAAGGCCAGCCTTCGGCGGCCCTCTTGCTAGCCAGAGGAAACACCCCCTGGACCCCCAACCTAGAACCCCCCCACTCCCCCGCACCCGGTCCAAACCCCCGCCCCCACCCAAACACGCCCCTGGAGCCTCACCTGAACACCCCACTCCCTCCACGGCACCACCCCAACGCGCCCCCGGAGCCTCACCTGAACCCCCACTCCACCCGTCCCCCGCAACTCACACCTCCCACCCACCCTGGACCCACCTCCTCAACCTACACCTCACCAACACCACACCACCCCACTAAGCACCTGGCTCCTCATCTGAACCCCTCCACCCCACCCCGCGCACCACACCCCCGCCTAGCCTCCAGAACCCCATCCCCGCTACGCCCTCGGACTCCACCCCGCACCACCTCCGGACCCTCATACAACCCCCACACCCCATACCCTAACCCACCCCCTACTCCATTCCACCCCACGCACCCCACCCCGCACCCAGTTTTTGCATTTCTAGGCTTCTAGTGATCCACAGATTATATATACAAAATTTGGTTAAGTTGGCTATAAGGGTAAGAATTTTCATTTAATTGACCCCCCCCTTTTTGGGTGGTTAGTTTTTGCATTTCTAGCCTTCTAGTGACCCACAGAATATGTATACAAAATTTGGTTGAGTTTGGTCCAAGAGCAAGAATTTTCATATTTTGCCCTCCCCCCCTTTTTGGGTGGTTTTTTGGGGGAATTTTTTAAACAAAAGTTGTCATAAATCACATCCCCTACAACTTTGATTATTATAAAATTTGCCGTAGAGTTAATAGTTTAGGAGTTATTTGATAATTTTCATTCGTACGCCTCCCTAAACCCCCTTTTGGGGTCAAAATATCAAAACGTTATATAGCTATAAACGTAAGCTAGAAGACATCTCATGCAAATATGAAATTTCATAATTATCCCTTCAGCCGTTTTTACGTGAATCGTGAGCAACTTTTCGCGGAAACCACGGAAACATACCGACACACAGACACGACAGCAATTTTGTTGAGGGTGTTTTCGTTCATAACTTTACTTGAAACGTGTGCAACCAAAATCTGGCGTGATTTGGACCAATGTACAGACATAAGCTTAATTTTATATATATAGTTATGATTAATTACTACGATCTCTCTAGGATACCGAGTCTTGAAAATGATTTCACTTTTGTATTATTTAATAAATGCGCCGGTGATGAATTCTTTCATTAGAATCTGTTTGAGGAAAATAGATAAAAATTGCTCCGATAGAATCATGTCTTTCTTTGAACTAAGACATTGCACATTAGGAAATACAAGTTCAGACCTGCTTCAGAGATTAATTTTCAAATTTCTATTATTCTAAGAATGACCTTTTACCCTTTGCACGTTAACCCAAACGATACTCCAATGTGGAAAAAATATTAGACTTTAGGCTCTCTAGAAAAATCATTTTTCGTCAATTAAAATAAAAAATAAATTTCTAATATTTTATTATATATATAAGTTTATTACTAGAATTAAACTGCCTAGATCAGTGTTCCGCAAAGTGAGTGCCACGGCACACTGGTGTACCGTGGTCATTATTTGGTGTGCCGCGGAAAAATGTCAAGTTTTGTGAAGATAATACACTTAGCCGAGAGTCATGCGAGCAGTCTTATCAACGATTGCTCCAAATTTTGATCGCCTGTACTCATTTAAGCAGGCTCACATTTCTCATTAAACATATATTCATATTATAATTAAAATCCGTGAATCTATTATTTATTATTAAAGTGGACATGAACCAACTAAATTTTTCATATTATATTGATTTTAATAATAAATAAATATTAAATAAACATTGGTTTTTTCTTTGGTGTACCTCCAAAAGAGGGTGTCCAACCTTTTAGCTTCCCTGGGCCACATTGGAAGAATATGAGGTGTTTTGGGACACACATAAAATACACTAACGCTAATAATAGCTGATGAGCAAACAAACGTAGAATATGTATTTAATATACTTAAGAAATTAAATTTTGTTACTTTATAAATTTTTTATTATAAAAGTAAGAGACAAATCAGGAATATAAAATTATAGTGAGAAGTTTGTTATTGTTTTTGAGACATTAATCCGTCGATATTGGGCTCAAAAGAATTTTCAGTGAATTCTCAAAATGCTCATCAAATATTTTAAATCTAGCTTCATTCTTTGTGTGCTTCATATTTAAAAATAGATGCTTGAATAAATAAAATTATTTAAGAATCACTTTATGAATCTCTCATTGAGAAATAACGTGTTAAATTCCAAAATTCATTACTCATAAATTAACAGCAAGTTAAAAATATTGTATTTTTCAGGCCCGGATCGAATAGGTGTGGGACCCGATTGGATTTTTTTTGCGGGGCCCTCTCTATACTATATAATATTCATCTAGATTAATTTGTAACAACGCTTAGAGAAATTTCTCTAAAAAAATTACGCTCTTGCCTAGAATCGAACCGACGAACTCTTGAACTATAGTCATTGGCTCTACCGATTACTCCATTGGGACATTAATATTTATATCTTGATTTTTCTTACTAAAACTAGATATTTTTGATTTGGACTTTGTGTCGAGATAATATTGTATTCATTTGAACTCGAATGAAAATGAAAAAACACCAATAGATTTTAAATTAAGAGACATTAAATATATAATAATTAACGAGGCAAATTTGAAATATAATTGTCAGCGCGGCTCCAATCGATTTTCATTAACCAGGCAAATTTGAAATTCTAATTTCTAATTTGGACTCGAATTTTGAAATGAAAGACTCCAATTCATTTTGAATTAAGAAACATTAAATATATTGATCATTATTCCTCCCCCCCCCTCGCCACTCAAAAGTTAAAGAGGCGAAACTTTTAAGAGACGATGTATTTTCGGTAGTTTACCGGTATACATTTGGAGTGTGGTTTTTTAAGAGGAATAAAATTTTTGGACCGAGACGCTGCCCGCCAGGGCACTAGCCCGGAGGGCCGAGCTTCGAGGGCGTGCCGAAGGCACGCACGAAAAGCTCGTATATTAAATATTTAAATAAAATTCAAATTCAGTATATATACATATATCAAATGTCATGGATCATCAAATAGGTAAACTTCTACATAAATTAAAAATAAAAATGTTCAAAATACAAAAACATTTATTGAATATAAATTTACATCACCGAATATGAATACATGAATTTACATATTTCTAAGTTTTTGTTCTGTAAATTCTTCTAAAATTGTTTGAAAATCTAATTTCCTTGCGTCTTCACTTTCAATCGACATAATTGCTAAACTATTTAATCTATCCTGATTCATTGTCGATCTCAGATAGTTTTTTATTAGTTTTAGCCTGGAAAATGATCTCTCTCCAGAAGCAACGCTTACTGGAATTGTTAAGAATATTCGGAGAGTAATAAACAAGTTTGCAAATGCCGTTGCTCTATCATTATCCGATAAAAATTTGAACATTTTAAACCGATTTTCCAGCAATGCGAACTTAAAATAAATATATTTGTAATTATTTGTATAATTCATAATTTATCCATTATCGTCAAAAGCAATTTGCTTTAAATTTCGAATTTTTTTTTGTTCATTTTGATGGTAACGCGGGGCCCTTTCAAATGCGGGGCCCGATTGGGCCCAATCGCTCCAATCGCCCTTTATCCGGCCCTGGTATTTTTAGTAATATCACTTGAATTTTTAGTCTGAATCTCATAAAGTTTGTAAGTTTGCGAGTTTTTGTCGGGCCACACTGATAGCCATCTGGGGTCGCATGCGCCCCGCGGGCTTCGGGTTGGACAAGCCTGAACTAAAATTTCTTGATTTGGTAGGTGTACCTTGAACAGAAGAAGTTTGCGGAACACTGGGCTAGATTACAAAGTCTTGAAAAATTAGTTATTTCTTTTAATTTCGAAGTGAGGCGGGTAACGCAGCTGCTGCCATCTCTTGGTGCTGCGACAAGCAGCTGAACTACGTTGATGTCAGATTTTAGATTCGATGAAAATATTCTGTTATGGCTGCCTTCATCTTAAAGTATTGTGCCGTTAACAATTATATAAATCGAATTGAAGTGTTATTAACATAAGAAGCGTGTCGTGGAGGACTTGTCGCATTGCTTACACCGTTTTCTAATCAATGGACAAACTGGTAAGTCCTCCTTCTTCTTCACTCAAGAAGAATTTGTCTTTTTTAACCCCACCCTAAGTTTAAGCACCTTACACGAATAATCACACAATTATTTTCATTCATTTTCACAAATCATTCCACTAACTAATTTATTTAATCCATTTTTGACTGATTTATTCATTATCTAAGTGACAAATTTAGATCTATTTTCAATCCCGATTTAATAACTCAAAAAACAAAAACAAAACGACAACGCAATATTTTAAACCTTAATCACATAATATTTCATTTTCTAATGGAACAATTTCTTAATTCTATTATTTCTAATATCATTCGACTTTTATTTAAGACGTCCAACATATTCTTTTCCTTCTAGTATAACCTTAAAAGATAAGAAATATTCATTATCTAATGGTTCCATTACAAATACAATTACATTTATTAAATAAATAATAAAAACATTTAAAAAAAAATTAAATATCTCATGTTGGTTTCTTTGTTTCGTTTTTATTTTCTTCTGAAATGATTTCATTTTGGTTGTTTTCATTTCCTGGGTCTCTAGAAGAAGATTCTAATTTAAGACAACTCTCAGCTAATTATAATTCATTTGAATTTCATTCTTTTACAGTAAAAGAATCGTTTAGTAATAATGATTCTGATCTACTTGTTGAAGCTTTGCTGGTCCGGTTGATGAACTGAAGAATTCTTTTGGGTTGGACCATCTATGGGGAAATTGGTTACAATTTTCACGAAGTTTCGGCTTACTATTCTGAAGCTTTTTTCAAGTGATCGATTCATCTCAGCCATTTGGATCTGTTGAAAGTATTATTTCACTTAATACCAATATTCGAATTTGCCCTTTTCTGGAATATGATTTGTACTTATGGAGAGAGGCATCCAAGCATTCTCTTGCCACTCTGGGAATATTCAGAATCCTGCGTTAAAATATCAGAAAATTTATTTCCTTCCTAGGTCTACCACACTCTCTTTATTATAGATACTACCAATTCCATTCCTCTCTAATCTAAAACCTCATTTGCACGAAACAAGTGATTTTCAAACACTCAGCATTCCTTCTTTGTCAAATTAAATAGATATTAAATAAATGTATCTCGTTTATCCCTATGACCCATAAAGACTGTAATTCTCTTTCCAGCACTATCTTTCTCACTACCCACAACCTTAAATTGTTTAGTCTTGCCTCCACAGGTAGAAATGTTATGAATAAAGTGGATATCGATGAGGCAGTCCAAAAAAGAAGAAGATAATTTACACTATCTTTTTATTCATAAAACCGACGTTTCGGAGGCTATTCCTTCTTCTTCAGGGTTTTGAAAAGTCACTGAAGGAAATCTAATGCGACATTCCTTTCTGTCTCCTCTTTCAGTGGCAGTACTAATAATATATTGTATTTCATTCTCAGCAGAATGATTACTACATTATAATTCTGCTGAGAATGAAATACAATATATTATTGTTACTGCCACAGAAAGAGGAGACAGAGGGGAATATCGCATTGGATTTCCTTCACTGACTTTTCAAAACCCTGAAGAAGGAGTCAATAGCCTCCGAAACGTCGGGTTTATGAATAAAAAGATAGTGTAAATTATCTTCTTCTTTTTTTTGGACTGCCTCATCGATATCCACTTATTCACTTATCAATCCGTCTCCAAAAATTACTCCAATCTTGTTATGAATAAATTAAACATTTTAACCAATTTTCACCATTCGTAGTCCAACCCAAAGTATCTAATATTATTTATATTAAATTAGGGAACGAAGAAAATATTTTTTATTATAGACAAAAGGATCAGCCGGGATTAAATATAATTGAATATAATTATTTTTATTGTTCATATATTTACATAAATATATAAGTATAATATATTCAAATCCCAGTCCCATAAAGCAAATTTGATCATGGATATTTAAAAACTGAAGGATTATTAAACAATAATTAAAATAATGTCTTTTTTGTGAGAATGCTTACGTTTTCTAGAAGATTATTCCATTATCACAAACTGACCTAACTCTCTTGATAAAGAGCTCTACTTTTTTAGTTGAGCTTTAAATGTCAGATTGGTAATCTGTAACAAGTGGGGTATTGGAATAGCTTTAAAAATATGAATAGAAAGGCGAAGAAAACAAACTTGCTTGAATTCTATGTTAAATGTAATCTACTCGTTATAAACGCGCAGAGCATAATATAATACAAACAAGTTTGTTTTCGTTGCTTTGCTCACATCTTTTCTCTCCATTCATTTTGAATGGAGCTGAAAATTGTGATTAGAGTAAAAAAAAATTAATCAATTTTCTAATTTTTCTATAGATGAACAATTCTGAATGAAGATCAACGACTCTCTAATTTTAGCAACCGAAAACATCTCATAAATAAAAATTAAAAATTAATGGCTTTAGAAGAAATTCTCAGCTTCAAAATATTACAATCACCAAAGGCTTTTTCTAAAATATTCAAGATTATAGGTACTTTTTAAATTTTATCCCACTCTAATATAATTATTCTATTAGATTTGAAATCTTTTCTTTATTCATTCTTATTCTTTAATTTATTTGTTTTGATTACTTTTCCAATATTCTTACACCTTTTCGTTTGAGTAATTACATTTAAACTTATTTGAAAATTAAGAAATTAAACATTCCTCTAAGTGGAAGTCTTTAGTGAAAGTAAAAATAAGTTTTTGTCTTTAAATCAAAGCCTCTGAGTGCACTGACCTCTCTTTTTGTTGTGTTTATCAACAAACTCTCCGCCATTTTTCTTTCACCTTTCTTATACAATTTCTTGATTTCATTGTTCTCTATGAGCTTACTACCTGTCAATTTGACATATCTTCTCATTCATAGCTATGTGATTATCTAATTAGACTAATTTCCATTCTTATGTAAGGTGAGAAAATTCACAAAGAATAATAATAGATTGAAATATATATAATTTTTATAAAAGAAATAATTAAATATACTATTTTTATTTTATTTTAAAATCAAAAGAAACTAATTAAACTATAATATTTGTGTCCTTTATTTTTTTAATTGTTTAAGGTAGCTTTCACAAATGCAAAAATTCAAGAAGTTTTTGAAACTTGAAATATAAGTCATTAAAAGCATAATAAACACACTGTTAAAATTTGAAGACGATTTACCACACCAAACATGAAATAATTACAATTAAAAATGAAATTTTTTACATATGGTAGATTGGAAAAGGGTGGGAAAATGATCGTTATTTTATTTTTTTTCATTGAAGGACTTTCACCATCCTGATGAAAAACTAATATTTGTTAGAATAATATATTCGGAGTAACATAAAAAAATTGAAATTATTTACCTCGTAGTTTTGATAAAAAATAAAAAAAAAACATATTTGGGCGATTATTTTTAGTGGAGTGGATATAAGATCAATAGCTTGAACATTCATAAAGAGGATATAATAGTGTGAGAAGTACAGTCAAGTTAAAAAAACATAACCTAAAATTTTACCACCGTTCATATGTATAGAATGGTTATGAGGACAAAACTTTTTATGTGGATTGTCGTGAAAGAACTAACTACCTCAATTGGACATTTCTCCAACAACTGAGAATTCTAAAAATTGATATTTTATTGAATAATAAAAAAAAGCAATCTACGCCTCAGGGGAGTCATGTCTCTACTCTAATTAACTAACCTGTGCCTTTCTCAAGTTATCTTTCCAATTTGAAACTGATAATTCACATTTTGAAATTGAATAACCCAAATATAATTTTAAAATGTATAGTTATTAAATTTTTCAACTCAAAATTTGGATAAGATTCATTAATTGAAATTCTTTTGAATTCTCTCTTTCTTTCTATCAAAAGCATGACACTGGATAAAATTAGAATATAAGATCTCCAGAAAAGGCGTTTAATAATATATGCTAACTACTTTACAGGGGTTTTCATCTCTGATTTCAAGTTAGAAAAAGGCTAGAAGAATTAAAAGAAGTAGAAAAAAGAAAACAGTATAAAGAAAGGGGATAAAAGTAGAAGAAATTTCAACTTTGACTGGTACTCTCATTTTAACGTAAAATAAAGTTTTTTCTTATAATCAAAAGTTGTGAATGATCTCTCTCTCTCTCTCTCTTTCTGTGTTTATCAATAAACAGTCTGCTATTTTTTGTTCATTGTTCTTTTTCTTATTATATAGTACGTTTTCTTGATTACATTGTTCTCTTTATGTTTACTATCCGTGATTTTGATAACTCTGTCTTCCTAAATGTTCACGTCTTCGAACTTTTCATTCTTAAATATGTATTTATCTAAATAGGCTAATCCCTTTAGCCAGCAATTTTTATGTTAGAGGCAAACATTCAAAAACAACATAAAATATCATTTTACATACTTAAAGAAACACGTGAATAAATATCCCGATTCTCGAAAAATAGCATTTTTCAAAATTCTACCATCACTTAGGGCCAGTTGTATGTCGGTTGACTGACAGTGCTTGGCATCTGATTGGCCATCCCAGTCCCTCCATTTACCATCTACCCTGTGTTAGTGGTAAAAAGCATTTACTTTGCGACATACAACCGGCCCTAAGGATTTACCCTTTGCCAACGGTTAAAAAGAGTTTACTAACCGACATACAACTAGCCCTTAGAGTTAGAGGCTCCATACCCCCCTCCCCCAAACACATTAAATTAAATTTAAAAAAAACTACAAGGTCCTTATTAAAGATTTTATTAGAAATTTCTGATTAATTGTCAAATCACAGAGACGAAACTCACTTGACAAATAGGTCCTTTTAGGAAATTTATTTTCAAGTGTCCTGCATATTTCTAGTAAAATTTCGAGAGAGACTGAATAAAATATCCAGTCTTCGAAAATTTACAATGAAGATGTAGAGAACTAGAGCTAATATTCTTACCTGGTCTAATTTGTCAAGTGAGCTTGGACAGTCGAAAGTATAGCTCCTCGGTTCAATTTCATAAGGGATGAAACCACTTATGATATTAAATCAAAAAAAAAAATTAAAAAAAAAAAAATTAAATTATTTATAACCATAATTTATTGAGATCATTTGTCCAATGATTTGGTTTTCTTATTATAAAAAACATTTTAGGAAATTATTTTTAATATTAAATGAAATATCTCTATTATTATCAAAGAAAATAGGCTGAGGCTGAGCCCAGGGGTGGGGGGGGGTCATGGTGGTCATGACCCCCCAAATCGTTTCCAAAACAAAAAAAAAGGTCTTTATTTTGTAAGATAGTTATATCAAACGAAACGTTCCCGGTACTTGACCGCCACCAAAAAAAAATAAAGTCTGGGACCGCCTCTGGCTGAGCCACTCTTCGATTCTTTTACCAATTCTTCATTTATACAGTTTTCAATTTAATTTAATAGGATAATAATAAAAATACGAATAATTTATCCAAATTTCATAATTAAACAATTTTTGTGGGAAAAATATCTAACTGAGCCGAAGCTGTGGCCCTTGTACGTTTTTACTTTATCCAATGTAAAATTAGATATAATTTTTACAAATGAAATAAAATATACAAAGTTTCGTCCAATTCTATTATCGTTTTTAACTTAAAAAATTAATACTATACACTAGTTCTAGTACACATTATAAATTAGCGTTTTTTTGCTTAATATTGCGAAAATTTGAATCTTCCAAAACCTACTAACTATGAAAGTTTCATCGGTTTTATAAAAAACAAAGAAACTAAAAGTTGCAGTTATTGATTGATTGATTGATTTTTTATGAAATCTAAATTACAAGGATTAGTTTATTACTTCTATGACTTTATATTTGTTCTAGTTTTAAAATTTTTATTTTTTTACGTAATATTCATTAATACAAATTCTTTCTTTTCTTCTATAAAATGTTGACACTGGATAAAATATAATATCTCCAGAAAATGCACTTAATAATATAAGCTAACTACTTTACAGGAGTTTTCATCTCTAATTTCAAGTCAGAAAAGATTAGAAGAAAGAAATGGGTCTAGAAATCGAAGAAAATTCAAGCCCAGCTCAGAATTCAGTGGTTACCATCAAGATCAATGATCTCTTTGGGGAAGGGAGGGGTAGCAATTATATTAATTATATACGTATATAAATAAATGCATATGGCACGTTAAAGCAGAAGTGTAAAAAAATTTCCGCATTTGTAAATGGGCCAAAACGTATATTTAATCGAAAATTAATGATTAATTTTCTATTTATAACTTTCGTGGTTTAACCCAAAAACGTTCCAAGTCCATCAAAAACATTATTTATTCCAGTAATAGGATCGGTAAAATATAGAATGTATTTAATGGAAATAAATGTTATGACCTGTATATTATTATTTTTAGTCGGTTCTCTCGGCAGGTATACGAATCCTTTCTGCCGAGCGAGTTGATTTGAATTTTCTCTTTATTTTTTTTGATTATGGTATTTAGAAATATCTAAAACTAGATGGGAAATACATTTCAAGCAATATTTGTTTCTTTCATTCTGAATTAAAATACTCATGATAACTCAAGAACAGAAGGTCGTTGAAAGTTTTGCTGTCGAAATATATATTTGTATTTCTAAAACGAAGAATTGATTAGATTTTGAGCTCACTGGCTTAAAAACTTCCGGTTGAAAAATACTGAATCATTTTATGGAATGCTTATGAAACATTATAACTATTGAGCTAAAATTTGGCATATAAATAAGATAGTTTTTAAGGAATTTGGTGTTGGTACTTGGTGAAACATTTTTTAAAATTATTGGATAAAAATACTTGGTAGGTTTCACATTATTATATTATTTCTTAATGTGAAACCTACCAAGTTATTTTTATCCAATAATTATAAATAAGATGTATTTTTCTGTCAAGTTTCAACTTGTTCACTTATAAAAATTAGCAAATCATTAAAATTTATTTAAAATGCTTAAAAAAGTTTTCCTTCAATTTATGATAATCATTTTATGTGTTCCGTACTTATAAAACAAAACAAAAACTACATACCACATATCTGCTAGCACTATAACTCTTTACCAAATAATGTCCCACTTCTTTTGCTAGCCGATTTTCTTTGCGATGTCATTATACAATATTTCATCGGTTTCAGTAATTTATAGAAAAAAATTAATATTGAAAGTATTTCTAAATATGTATATTAGGGTGGTCCTTATTTTGGGTATTTTCGAAATTTTACGCTGGCAGAGGCTCAAATGGTTCGAAATAAATAAAAAAAAATATCCCCCGAGTTTCAAGCCCCTATCTCAATTTTAACCTGTGCCTCAGAGCGATGTAAGATTCCCATCTAAATAACATGGGGTTTTTGGCATTGAACGATCAATTTTTTATTCAGGCCAAAGCAATGGTTTAAAAAATTTGAAACTCTGTAGATTTTATCCTTATAATAGTAGCTACCCTTCAGAATTTTTACAGATTTGTAGCTATTATAATTTTGGAGTCTATAACTTACCAACACTAAGATATGGCAGTATTTTATCTAGCTGTAACTCCAAAATTATAATAACTAAAAATCTGAAAAAACTCTGAAGGATAGCTACTATTATAAGGGTAAAGTTTACAGAGATTCAAATTTTTTGAAATATTACTTTGGCCGGAATAAAAATTGATCGTTCAATGCCAAAAACCCCATATTATTTAGATGGGGAACTTCAGGCACAGGTTAAAATTGAGATTGGAGATTGAAACTTGGAAGATATTTCTATTTATTTATTTCTAACCATATGAGCCTATGCCAGCGTAAAAATTCGAAAATCCCCAATGGAGACCACCCTAATGTATATACTGCAAATTTCAAAACCCAAAATTTTGTGAAACACCACCAACTCCAACCTATTAAAATTTTAAAAATATTTCACTATAAACCTACACCGCGTTCTCTAAGTTTTATTCAAAACTTATAAAATAAAAATATTCAAAAAAAAACCTTAAAAAACACTCTTTTATTTTGTAATGCATTAAATATAGAAAATACTATAAGTTATCATTAGTTAAACTGTTTTTTTTTTTAAGTATAGAATAGATACATATTTATATTTGTATTTATTAGGTATTTATATAATCATTCCTCTTATCACTATTATCACCTTTTTATTTTTCCTTACATAGACTAAGTGGAAGTGTTGAATTGGCTTCGAAAATTCAAATTCGAATTCAGAAATACCCATTTGAAGACCAAAACTAAATCCAATAAGATCATTTCCAGTTATATAAAAATTTATATGTTTGTCTTTGATCAAGAAAATCAAAAACTGTAAATCGCACAGAAATAAATTTTAAAATTTAAAATCATATTATTTTATATATATTAGCTTACAGAAGTTCCTGTGGTTTACAGATGCCCCTCATATTTTTACTTAATTCATAGAGTAGCATAGTGAAGCTCTTTGGGGTAAAGTATATTTTTCGGTGGGTCCCCAAGTCATAAAGTAAAATGTATTCAACCAAGGATGCCACTCAAATTTAAAAATTGTATTATTGATTTGAACCGAGTTTTAGGAACTGATAATTTTGATAAAAATAACTGGATATCGTCCTGTCCCCTCACTTTGTCTTTATATATTCATAGTTGTGTTATAATTCATCTCTAGCAAATTCATCGTTTTTTTTATTTATTTATTTTTTTATGGTGAGTTTTAAATACATTTATAAAAATGCTTATGTATGTACAATTGTACATTTTACAATATATATTATTTTAAGGATAAAAATCTAACCAAAAATTAAGGGTATCTTAATGAAGAAAATAAAATACTATTTTTAACCAGTTTTTAATTTTTTTATTAAAGAATCAACACTCGAATCAAGGGGGGGGATTTAAATATTAGCCCCTTCGAAAAAAAGTCATAAGTTGTAAGATTATAACTTCAAGACTTTGCGGAAAATAAGTGTCGAAAAATCACCTTTAAATATATTGTAAAATGTTTAAAATTGTTTATTAAAAAGTTATTTATTTAATGGTAATTTAATTGTTTTCCATTTAAGTTTTTTTATTTTATTTATTTTTATTTATTTTTGGCTGGAAGGATTGTTAAATGCGATAAATGGGGAAAAAGGCGCTGAAAGAGAAGTTTGCTTAAGGCGTTAAAATATCTAGAGCTGGATAACTGGTTAGTTACCTGTATTCATTTTTGTTCGATGATCGTTTTCGAGGTTTCTTATTTATCGAAATAAACTCAACTAAATCTGATATTTTTTTCGAGTTTCTATTTGGAAGCGGAACTCTGCTCTTGTAATCCCGAAAACTGATTTCTACGAGGCCACTTCTTATAATAATAAAGTACCTGGCCACCGAGCGATGCTTGGTAACTTTTTGCTTCAGTTAAAAGCTATATATTAATCCCCCCTTTGCCCTCCGGTCCTATACCACTTCACCACACCTCCTGCACCCCTCCAACCCACCCCATTGAAAAAAAAATAACGCAGCCGGAGTCGGACTACAAAAATTATTAAAAGTGGGATCAAATGTTTTTTTTTTATAGAGTCCACAACCCTGGTTTTTAGAAAGGTATCCCCCAATTTAATTCATTTTTTGTTCATTTAAAAATTCTGAACATTTTCAAATATGAAAAAGAATCCAAGCTGACATCTGTTGCTAAAAATCACTTTTCGGCTATAATTTTTTTGTTTTTCAAAACAAAATATATATATATAGGTATTACAATATTTTAAATTGAACTAGCGATTAATATTACAATATGTAAATTTCGATTTTTTTTCTCTACAAGCCATTTTAAAAGATTAAATTAAAACCAAGATTAGTGAAGATTTGTGTCATTTGCCGGTCATCATTTCTTGGTAAGTAGTCATAATATTTTTATCATTTAAGTATTTGTTTAACGATACAATTGTTTAATGTAGAGCTCGGACTCTTGTTTTCCTTGCCTGGTCGCTTTGCAAATTAAGAAAACATTAAAATTTTATACTATTTTTAAACTCAACTTTTTTATTTTCTTTTACATAGAGTGAGTGAAAGTAGATATTGGAATGGCTTCAAAGTTTCGAATTTGAGTTTTCATCTGAAACGGAACGTTTTGAGGTTTCCTGAATCAGCCATTGGCACCATCTCTTTTTAGCATGATAAATTGAAAACGGTAAATCTCGGGAAACAAAAATTTCAAAGATACATTTGTTTTCGCCTGTAGATATTATCACAATAAAATTTTAGTTTGAATTGATCAAGAACCTATCCTTTACTTAAGAATTCTGGCGATCTTAGGTTTAAACGATCTTTTAAATTCTCATATTTATCAAATATTACTGTTTCTATGTTTATTAATTTTATAAAAAAACGAAATGTGTGAGACGAGTTATATTTGTTTGTTTGAAAATATTTATAAATCTAAAAGCGCACAGTTCGATTCCCGAGCATTTCATTTAAAAATAATAAGCTGACGTGTTCTGATGTGGCCATCCACTTGACTTTACCATACAACCTGGCCCCTCACTCACATTTAATATTTAATAAAATTATTTATAATCATGTAGGGGAGGGGGTTAGTTTTTGCATTTTTAGACGCCCGCTGATTATGTATGCAAAATTTGGTTGAGTTTGCTCAAATGGCCTAGATTTTTAATTTTTAACCCCCCCCTCCACCCCCATTTTGGGTCGATATGCACCAAAATCTAATCAGCTCTTAATCTCAATGGACCAATACTACGTTTGAACAAAAATTTGGTAAGGCACAGACTAACTAACTAACTAATTAACTAACAGACATTTTGACAAAACAATTGTTATCTCGAAAAATATAATTTTTTCGATGTTCACTTATTAGAGCTTTTTTGTAGAGCGAAATGCTATGGTTTCGCTCAATTTTTTTAATCAAAATAGTTTCAGCCGTTTTTGAGATCTTTCGAAAAAAAAAGAAGGAAAAAACCACTTTTTTCATGTACGATTACAATACTTGACCATACACTGTATGGTAAAGTAAAAATAAAGCTGTTTTAAATAATCTTTTAAATAATTTTTTTTAAATATTTATAATTCTTTATTCAATTTTAATTTTTTGAAGACCTTAGAGGTCTTTTTATCATTATTTATTATTATTGTTATTATTATTTTTTTTTAATCAAAATCGCTTAAATCCTTTTGGAGAAATTTCGAAAAATCTAAAAAAGTACACGACTAAAGTAAGTACTATCTTTATTTTTTATATCAACTTCAATACTTGGTCATTGTGCCTAGTACCAATGTAGTTCTTTCTTTATATGCTTGCGTCGTTCTGTAAATAAATGCTGGTGATAGATTATGGCAATACAAATAACATCTATTTGTCGAATAATAATCGAGATAAAATGGTAAAATAATGTTGTGTCTGTAAGTTTTTAGCTTAAGACTTTCAACCGCAATTAAAACAAAAATATTCTTTTAGACTTTAAATAATCTAGCCCCTATGTTAAGCTAGTCATTTTGTTGAAAAGATTTTGTTTTGCCGAGAGTAAAAGACATGTTGGTTGATTCATAAAAAGAAATAAATGAGGTTGGTATCTGCGTGATGCAAATAAACATATCGTTTATGTGGCTAGCTTGATATAACAACACAACGAATTTTCTATATCCAATCGGGTAATTTACCACACGAGAAATAACAGATAAAATGTTTCTAATTAAAAATACTGATTTTGAGGGTCAAACCTTCGAAACTATAGTCTCAAACAAATAAATTATTTTATATATTTATATTTGGTATGTATATAAACATCTATATGCTTATTTTCATCAACCAGAGAACAGTCTCATTTATTTCTCTTTATAGTAATTTTCTATCGGGTTATTGAATTCTCACTCCGAATAACTAACTACTTTAGAAATGGGAGGGGAAATTCAATTATATTAGTGGAGTCGCAATTCGAATAAAATTCTTTCTAAAACTAATCTTAAATTTATATCACCCATTCCATGAATATATAATCGAGTGGAATAATTTCTGAAACGTGGCGATTTATTAATTACCTCATAGAAAAAAAAATATCTTAATTTTTTTTTACTATTATTCAACGATTAAATTGGTCCTGCTTGGCAACTACTTTCCTAAGTAAATTTCCTTTTAATTATTTTTAGAATTCAAAAAATAAAAAAATATGGTAAAGTAAAAAATAAATATTCTTATTTATCAATATTACTCACTTATTTGAGTTCAATAATATTATATTAGTACATTATATAGGTTCTTAATAGCAAAATTAATAGTATTTTTTCTTGACGCTAGATAGCGCGAGTATGGTCTTTCGGATGCTGCTTGCCAAGAAAAGGAGCCAAAGAAATTTGTGTTCTTTTTACATAAACATGTTTAAAAATATTATTTTTGCATTGAAAAAATATTATAGTTCATTTTTATTATATATATTTTTTAAACGGCATACAATGGAACTTTACCCAATTCTGTTTTTTCATTCTCGACTTAATAATAATTTGCTAAATTCAGAAAAATGAATACTTAAATAAAATGAGAAAGGTTTTCACATGCCATGGTCCAATAAAATAGACTACCACATCGTCGCCTTAGAGTGTAAACCTGCTAAATCCACTTTTTATCATATATGACATATTAATACCGTTCGAAAGAAAAACTCCAAGTAAAACTGCTACTTAAAATTACGATCGTAAGTTGTAGAAAAAAAATGTGAAAAATAGTTTCTTTCCATAACAACAATATTAAATTTTGTTTGTTATTTCTCTGCCTTGTAAAATTTCCTTGTGAGCTAGCAGGTTTACACCCTAAGGCGAGAAACGTAATTTTCACTTAAATGTTTCAAATGATTATCTCATTATCATGCGTGTTTTAACGTACTCAAAATTCAAGAATTCAAGTTTTTGTAGAACTATACCTCTTTAGGTCCCCCAGTTCCCAAAAAAGCGCATTTGAAAAATATGTTTGGTCAAATTTTGCGTGCGTTCTACCTCAAAAATTAAAATGAATTTTAATACTCAATTTTATATATTTCAAAACTAATTATTATACTTTATATAAGGAATATATAAAGATTACATTTTTCCAAAATTCGCAATATAATGAAATTCTTTTCTCGTAGGCGGAGCATTTCTTCACTAGCTAGGCGGAATATGAAATTTGCTCAACATTTTTAATTTTGGTTTTCTCCTTATTGATATTTTTAAATCTCTAAAACCTGTGAACAAATAATTTCAAATGTAATTTATTTCTGTCTGTCTGGAGAAATATAACTCAAGAATTGAATAAGGAAGTTAAAGTCGTATTGTATTGAATGTATCATCAAAATGAAGATTTTGAGCTTGGTGCAGAACGTAAAGATATAACACAAAATAATTTAATTGTTAATTGTGCATGTCTTTAACTGTTCAAGCTAATGAACTAAAATATAAAACAAAAGTTTATTTCAATAAGCTGCCTGGGTCTTTCCGCCATGTTCCCATTTTCTAACTCTAACCAAACAGTTATCAGACAAAAAAGTTGCCAATCATCAGAGAACCTATACCATGAAAAAGTTTTCACTTCCATTTTAAATGCAAAAGTCAATTGTATCTTGAGTTTTTTTATATTTAAAAGAAAATATAAGAGTAACAAAATTCGCTAGCCGGGAGGAAGGGATTGCGAATATTAGAGACAAGCGATTTGAAGCTTGCTCCCCTTTCATAGGAATACAAAGAGAACTCTTGAGTTTATACTTGGGTGGTTCTGATGTTGTTGAAGCAGAAGAGTTTCCGCTGAAATCACTCAGATTAGATCTTTTGAATGAATTAGTATCACCCATACACGCACCGCGTTATCAAGAGCCTGCTTGTAAGGAAATCTATACTTATCAGATACAAATGCTCACTGCGTACCTGAGCAAAAACGATTCCACTTGCAAACCTATTCCGAATTAGCGATTGAAACTTCACAAATATGGATGATGCTAATGCATCTGAGAAATCGAACTAGAGTGATTTCAAATGAAATCCTTCTTTCCAGACAACAAAGTGAAATATTTACGATATCTCTTTGATAAAGATGAAACTCTTAACTTATCAACATTATGTGATAAACATCTGGCAGCTAATAGTAAAATAATTGCCAAATTTAACTAAATGATCTTAGCTTAAAAATATCGACCTAAGAGTCAAAAGAATCCAAAATGCACTTTTGATTCAAATTTTACCCATCATGAATGGATGAATTAATCAAACGACTATTTAAAACAAGATTTCATAAATATAAATTAGTTTCAGCTATCTGCACGACACACATATAGATAGAGATATTTTAAAAACAAAATTTTTTTGGACCTTGAAAAATTAAGATCTGCAAAAATCGAGATTGTTTATACTACGTACATGTATTTCCATTAATCTTGTTTCTATTATTTTTGTCTAATAAGTATGTAATAAAAATAAGATCATGGTTTTGAGAAAAAATTGAACATTCTTCTAATTTGAAAGGCTATTCAAGTAAACAACCCTTAATGAAAATAAATAGAATTTTTCGACTATTATAATCTCGTATGAACGCATCTTAAATTTCAAATTTAACGCTAAGACATAAAACACAATTAGACATGTAATATATAGATGGATAATAAGGTCGATATTTTTTAAAACCGTAGAGGGAGATTTATCAACACGAATCACTTGGCTTAATAGATAAATACGTCTAAGAACTTTGAATCAATCATCACTAATGGATCATGCTCTCAAAACTGGACATTCAATCAATTTCTTCGAAACCAGAGAGGCCACCAACCCTTACAAAAGAAAAGTTAAAAATATAAAGAAAAAGAAAATCTTTTATTGAACTTCCTTAGAGATCAATTGAAAAAAATAAACTTTGGAAAATGCTAATTTGAAAAGATCTAATAAACATTTTTTTGAGATGAGTGGTTCTTAGACTCCCTTAACTTTTCATACAAAAATAACACAATTTTTTTTAAACTCTTTGAGAAATTATTGTCTATGGTGTTGAGCTTGTACAATGACGTTGTCTGGCAAACTGCTTGGAGTCACAAGCAGGTCGCTCATGTATATTTTAATTGAAAAGTTTTTATTTTGCCGAGAGTAGCAGAGTTGTTGATTCATGTATATTTTGATGAAGTTATAACTAGAGACCTGATTTTTATGCAGTCTGTAGCGATTAGTATTAACAGTTTGACCAGGTTTTAGAAGCTCATGATACACCGCACTTTTCTGATCCCATCAAACACAGAGCATTGCCTTCTTGCCGAATCGATCTGATTTTGCAGTTGATGGTTGTCCCGGATTAACCCATGATTTTTTCCATTTAGGATCCTTAAAATAAATCCATTTTTCATCGCCAGTAACAATTCGATGCAAAACTGATTTTCTTTCGTGTCTTTAAAGCAAAATTTCACAAGTGTTTTTTCGGTTTTCCATCCGCCTTTCGTTCAATTCATGTGGCACCCATTTTCCACACTTTTGGATCTTTCCCATAGGCTTTAAATGGTCAGAAATTGTTTGCTGTGCAACATTTAACATTGCTGCCATTTCCTTTTGACTCAAAGTATCATCTTCATCCAATATTGCTTGCAATTCGGCGTCTTCAAACTTTTTTGGTGGTCTTCCACGTTCTTCATTTGTCACATCAAAATCATTATCTCTGAACCGTTGAAACCATCTTTTGCATGTTGCTTCTGATAGAGCATGATCACCATATGCCTCGACAAGCATTCGATGCGACTCCGCAGCACTTTTTCTCAAAAAATTAATGCTTTCCGCAAATAATCACTTTGTGGTACAAAATTCGACATTTTTATTTTTAACACGATGAAAAAATATGATGTTGTTTGTTCAATGACTTGATGTATATTAAATATGTTTAACAGATGTCATACCAACCAAACAAAACAAAAATTAAGGCTCGTTCACATTAAATGTTCCCTATCGACACATTTGTATCTTAACGCTCACTTCATACTGGTACACCTGATATACCCCCCATTTTTTTTCTTTTTAGTTTGAAAATCTTCTACTATTGGGGTTAATGTATCACTGTATAGGGTTGCCTATAGGATATGTTAACGAAACGTCTCTGAGACTAATTGGTTGCATAACTTTAAGGCGAAAGTGTCTAATCAAAAATTGTATAGATTAATTAAAGGTTTATTGTAAAATTACTAATAAATGTATTCGTAAATCCCCCCACCCTATCACCATACACACAATATTTGAAAATATTCCATAAATTCCAAATTTATATCTATATTTATAGTGTTTCTGTCTCTTAAAACTAATAAAGCTAAATCTTATATGCTACAATGCTATATACATTCATTCATTAAATATAATAACCCTCTTTTCTTATTATAGGTTCATTTTATAGTATATTTAATTTTTTTATTAGTTTGAAAATCTTATAATTTTAATTATTTAATCCTCCCCCCCCCCCTTTAATTTTTGGTTCGATTTCAACCAAAATCTAGTCAACTCTTAATCTCAATGTACACAAAACTAAATGTGAAATTTCGTTATGATATTCACACTAGTTTTTTAGCTAGAGCGTACACAAAATTTGGCAAAATACTAACTAACAGACATTTTGACAAAATAATGAATATCTCGTAAAATATAATTTTTCCGATGTTCACCCATTACTGGTTTTTTGTAGACCAAATCGCCATGGTTGCGTTCAATTTTTACTTTACCATACAGGGTATGGTCAAGTATTGTAATCGTGCATGAAAAAAGTGTTTTTTTGCTTCTTTTTTCGAAATATCTCAAAAACGGCAGAAAGTATTTTGATTAAAAAAATTGAGCGAAACCATTGCATTTCGGTCTACAAAAAAGCCCTAATAAGTGCAAATCGAAAAATTATATTTTTCGAGATAATAATTATTTTGTCAAAATGTCGGTTAGTTAGTCTGTGCGTTACCAAATGTTTGTGGACTATCTAGTTCAAAAACTGGTGTGAATATCAAAACCAAATTTCGCACGTAGTTTTGGTGCATTGATTTTTTGTTTATTGGGCCACGCAGTTGGGGGCCTCCACTAACAAGAAATATTTACATAGTCCTGTGAATTTAATTATAGGAGTATTTACATAATTATAGGAATATTTACAATTTACAATTTTTTTTTCTTTATACAATTTCTAGCGCATGGCGATTTCCCTATAAGTTCTCCTGTTGAAGCTATAAAAATTCATCAAAGAACCCCTCATCGCCCTGAAGGTCATATCGCATAAAGTTCTCTGGGAAATTCCCAGGGCGACAAGGGGAGGCACCGCTTTATGCCACCACACTCCCTTCCACGAGAGTGTGATGGCTTCAACTCTCACAGAACCCGAGCCCACCCCAAACCTTGCTGCAATGTTGCTCACCAGACTGGAGTTGCCCTTATAATAATTGATTTTGTTTCTGTGGGCAACCCCCAGTCCGAGGAGCGCTGACACTATCTGCACATCCAGAACCCACACCGTCCCCGACCCGTCCTTCGTCACGATATCTGGCTTCCTGTTCCCGGCCGAGCTCTGATATAAATATTCGAGCTGATTAGATTTTGGTGCATATCGACCCAAAATTAAGGGGGGTGGAGGTTAAAATTGAAAATCTAGGCCACTCAACCAAATTTTGTATACCTACATAATCCGTGGGCCCCCAGAGGTCTAAAAATGCAAAAACTAACCCCCCGAAATGGGTAGGGGGGGGGGTCAAAAATTGAAAATCTAGGCTCTTGTACCAAACTCAACCAAATTTTGTATACATAATCAGTGAGTAATCTAAAAAATGCAAAAACTAACCGCCCAAATGTAGGATCAACAAATTAAAATATAGGCCCTTGTATCAAACCTATCCAAATTTTGTATACATAATCAGTGGGACCCCAGAAGACTAAAAATGCAAAAACTAAATGGGGGGGGGGGGGGCGTAGTTCCAAAAAATGAAAATATAGGTCTATGAACCAAATTCAACCAAATTTTGTATACATAATCAATGGGCTACAGAAAACTAAATTTGCAAAATCTAACCGCCCAAAATGGGGGTGGGGATGAAATTCTAGGCTCTTGTACCAAACTAAACCAACCAAATGATGTATACATAATCAGTGGGCCCCCAAAAGTCTAAAAATGTAAAAACTAACCCCCCCCTACATGATTATAAATAATTTTATTAAATATAAGTGAGGGGCCAGGTTCTATGGTAAAGTCAAGTGGATGGCCACATCAGAACGTGTCAGTTTATTTTTTATCAAAATAGTTTGAGCCGTTTTTGAGATATTTCGAAAAAATTGCTTCCATGTCGGCAATTTGAACTTTTATATTTTCAATCTCCCGCTCTATCTATTTCCGAAATGAAGATATTCTAGTCTAATTTAATTTATTTCTACCACTCATCAAAATTCGGAATCTTTTTGTTTCTAAAATTAATCTTTCTTTAATTTATTTCCGATAAACCATAAATCCTTTTATATAATGAAGTGGTAGATATTTTAATAATAATTAATTTCAAAATGGATTTATATCTGTATTACTATCTGATTAGATATATTTATTTACGAACATATTAAAAACATTATGTAATGCGATTATATAAGTTTCCATATTGAATTGGATTAATTTCATAAATGGAATCGACATCCTTCCGCTCAAGTACATCCAATCATCAATATATTCCAATGTAATTAATCCCAATGGTTATTCATCTGCTTAATTCTCAATATTGTCATTTTTATTATTTTCACTTGGAAGTATTGGATTGGCTTCAAATATTCTAATTGAAGTTATTAGAGGAATTGAGATTTCGAGGTTTTTTGAATCCATAAACCATTGACCTAATATTCCATCTGTTATTGTGATTTCTCCAAAATGGCAAATTTTAGGAAAATGAAATTGAAAATTATTATTAAAATGAAGTATTTTACAGCATGGTTTTAGTTAAATCGACTCAACTGAAATTCCCGTTACTTTTGATTTTTCTGGATTTTGGCCATGTTCTCGAAAACAACTCAAAATTATTAAATTTTTTTAGTATTTTTCAAGATTTACATGTTCTTTGCTGTCTATAAAGCTTACAAAAATGTACCCCCTTGATCAAAAAGTTCCCGGAATTTATTCAAAAAATTAAAAATACGAGTTTATTCATCTAAATCTATATTGTCCCCTTCAAAGTAATCCCCATCGACTGCAACACACTTATGGCAGCGCTTGATCCAATCCTCGAAACATTTTTTATATTCGGTTTTCGGTATGTCCATCAGTGAGTGCTTCCTGCGATTTTTCCATTACTTCCTCTCGACTGCTGAAACGCGTTCCCGTAATGGTTTTTTGACTCGATTGAACAGAATGAACTCACCGGGAGCCAAATCAGGTGAATTCGGTGGCTGTTGGATGGTATTTGTTGCATTTTTCGTCAAAAAATTTCGAATAATGATGGCACTGTGCGACGGTGCGTTATCATGGTGCAAAATCCACGAGTTTTCTGCCCACAATTCTGGTCTCTTTCGGCGAATTGCTTCATGCAACCGTCTCATAACACCCAAATAATACTCTTTGTTTACTGTCTGGCCTACTGGCAAAAATTCATGATGCACTACACCGTTGTAATCCATGAAAATCGTGAGCATTGCCTTCTTTTTTGACTGAAAACGACGTGGTTTTTTGGTTTGAAATGCTCACGTTAACAAGTTACAAACTGTCCGTCGTATCGTGGTTGCATCAGCTAAGGGGCCGTCCATAAATTACGTCACACAGTAAGGGGGAGGGCTCATCTCAGATTTGTGACAAAATCTGACAGGGCGCCCGAGGATTTTAAAAATTGTGATGTCACAAAAGTCAAATTAAAATTTTTTCAAATATATTTTTTAGATTTCATGATATGAATAAAAATAAAGTTAAACTTAAAACGTATTAAATCCCTTTATTTGAGTTTAATTTATAAACAATTTTTTTCTATAATTATTAAATTATAGGATATAAAAGTGATAGTGTGACGTCACAATACAGGAGGGCTCAATGAAAATGTGACACAGGGGGAGGGTGGTTCTAAAAATCTTGAAATTCGTGTGACGTAATTTATGGACGGCCCCTAACATTCAGAACACGTTGTGGCTTTTCTTAATAATGTGGTTACAACACGTAGTGGTCAAATATCATGAGAACCACGACGCGAATTTCGTATTGTGGTCTTTTTGAGTTTTTTCGCTCAATGAACGTTTTCCTTCTTTGAGCCTAACATACGATATATGTACCATATAAGCTGTTTTTTTTTTTTTTTTTTTTTAATTTTTGTTCTTTAATATTCTTAACGCAAAATCAATAGTTTAAAAAAATATTTTTAATTTTTAGTGTACCTATCGTATTTTTATTTTTTTGATTTAATTCTAATATTAAATAGTTCCATTTTTTATTTTTCCTTAAATATATATATATATTACTTTTAGTTACTAAACTAAGAGGGTTCGGTTTTGCTTTACAGTGAAACATTTTGTAAATTTAAATCAAGGGGAGTTTTTCTTCCCCTTAATTTTATCTTTCATTTATTTTATTAATTTAACAAAAATCGATTTTTTCGGGCTCTTTAGCATTGCACTATACGGGATATCGGAAAGTTTACAACATATTTAATTATAATTAAGAAACCCTTCAGTACAATTTTTATAAAAAACTAAACCAACATTAAACAATAACCAATACATATTTTAAGACAAGTTCATTCATGGTTACAACACAGTTTCGAGATAATACAGAGAATAAATAATGAAAAATGTATATAAAAAAATTCTCACTAAAAACATTTTGGCAACAGCGCATTTATTAAACCAGCACGAAAGAGGGGTAAAAGTCGAAAGCGCGCGTGCGCTAGATTTTTTCAAAATTATAATTTTCATAAGATGTAACGTTGGCGTTGATTACATTTGTTAAAAAATAACAAAACGATATTTATAGAAATTTTTTGAAAATATTATTATTTTTATTATTATTAGTTCACTCTTTAAAGTATATAAGTTTTAATTTTTTCTGGATAAGATGTATGGCTAATCATTTTTTGCTTTACCATACGGGGTGTATGGTCAAGTATTGTGATCGTGCATGAAATAAGCGTTTTTTTTCTTCTTTTTTTTCGAAATATAACTTGTTTTCTCAAAATGTCTGCTAGTCTGTTAGTTAGTCTGTGCGTTACCAAATTTTTGTGGACGAGTTAGCTCAAAAACTAGTGTGAATATCGAAACCAAATTTCCACACGCAGTTTTGGCCCATTGACATTAAGAGCTGGTTAGATTTTGGTGCATATCGACCCAAAATTAAGAGGGGGGGGGGTTAAAATTTAAAATTATAATCTTTTTCAAACTAAAAAAAAAACAACAAGAAAAATGAAATATACAATAAAATAAACCTATAATAATGAAAATATTTTTTCTGGGGCTAAAATTAATGGTGTGTGTGGGGGGGGGCGAAATCTAGGCCATTTTAGCAAACTCAACCAAATTTTGTACACATAATCAGCGGACCCCCTAGAAGTTTAAAAATACAAAAACTAACAACCCAAAATGTATGTTTCTTTCCAGTTGTTAGATTGTTACAAAATCTTTTTAATTGAAAGTCGGGTGGATTGCACAAGTCACTTAAAAATATTTCTGAAACGACTACTTAAAATATTCTATAGGGGTTGAAACAGATAATTTTAGTTTAGAATTGAGACTTTTCATTTGTTCCATTTAGCAACGGTTTTCTATTTAGCGTAGCGTAATATCCGTATAGAAGATATCCGGAGAAAATTTCACAGGAAATGGCTTCTAGTTCTTTGGTGATCAAAGACAAGTGTCACCGGTCGACTCTCTTTACCAGATAAGGGGGATCTTTAGACCGAAATAGGTTAAAATTAGATTTATTTCATTTTAAAACGCCTATCTCAAGCTAAAGAAAAACAACTATCTTTTGCCCTGACTCTTTTTGGATAGTTTAAAGTTTGGAAGTTTTTACATTAATTTTAACTTTAATTAAATTAGATTTGGTAATTTTTTTGTCCTAGAAGTTATTACATGCTTTATATTGGTTTCATCTGTATGTATCTATTAATGTAACTTTTGTTCTGTTAAATTCCGCAAACATTTCTCTATAAAAATAATTGTTTACCTACTCAATTTAAATGAAATTATATAAAAATAATAAAAAAATATATTTAAAAAAACTAAAAAACATGCTTCTAAAAAGTACAAAATAATGTAATATTTAATCAAACAGGATGGGGCGCATTAGAAGGTAGTTTTAATTAATTTCGAAAAAGTGCCCCATTCTTTTTGATTAAGTATTACATTATTTTGTACTTTTTAGAAGCATGTTTTGTAGTTTTTTTTAAAATATATTTAATTTTTTTAATTTTTAGTCTTAATTATTTTTATAGAGAAAAGTTTGCGGAATTTAACAGAACTAAAGTCACATTGATAGATAGATAGATAGATAGATACATACAGGTGAAGATAATATAAAGCATGTAAAAACTAAAAAACATGTTTCTAAAAAGTACAAAATAATGTAATACTTAATCAAAAGGCGTTGGGCACTTTGTCGAAATTAATTAAAAGTTTCTGCGCCTCACACTTTTTGATTAAGTATTACATTATTTTGTACTTTTTAGAAACATGTTTTTTAGTATTTTTTAAATATAATTTTTTAACGGTTCTCTTTAGACAATTCATTTATTCGTGATTTGGAGAGCATGCAATTCCTCTATCTCAACCCCTGATGAGAATTCATCTTCTCAGCAATGCAATAATCTCTTCAGACCTAGGGTCATTTCTACAATTTCCAGTTAAACCTAGCCAGTGGTTAAATAAGATAATATGTAGGTAATGCATGCGACCAATTTTGACTTTAACTTTAGGTGGTTGCACACACAACTGAAATAAGTTTGACTGGAGGTGGATAAACCAGCTCTTATTCTAGGTTTTGCCCACTTTTAGCATCTATGTCATTAAATTTATAATAATAGATATTATATGTGCAGGGTAGATGACAATGGCGGATTAGCTAAATTCGGGCACATAGACGCTTCCCTTACTTCGAGGAAACAAAAAATTCCTATTCCAATAAAAAATATTATTCCAATAAAAAATTCAATTCTTCGATAGTATTTTTTGAAGATATAAACTTTAGGAAACTTAGAGAAATTGAATAATAAATTTACCATTTATTACAATTTGGGTTCATTAAATAAGAAACATTATTTTGATACATATACTTATTCATGTTCTTTATGAAACCTCTTCTTCTTTTTCTTGATACTTTGACGAGTCCTTTTCCGATTTCCATCTTCAGTTTCTCGCTTAAGCAGCCAACAGTAGTCAGCAAGCATAGTGACATCCCATCGCCCTTGGTACCTTCTCTCGATATCACGGACATCCTGGTGAAATCGCTCCCCCTGCTCTTCACTGTAAGCTCCCAGGTTTTCAGGAAAATAGTCTATGTGAGAGTGTAAAAAATGGACCTTCAAGCTCATCTTGCAGCCTTGAGCTTCGTATGCTGCTAGCATCCGTTGCACAATGGTTTTATAGTTAGGATCCTTAGTATTTCCCAAAAACTTTCGCACTACGTCCTTGAACGATACCCAAGCTTCTTTTTCCTTCTCATTCATAGTTTCCACAAATGAAGGGTCCGTTAAAAGTTTTCTTATGTCGGGGCCGGTGAAAACTCCCTCTTTCAACTTTGCTTCTGACAGCTTCGGGAATTTTGTACATATATATTTGAAACAGTCTCCATCCTTTTGCAGCGATTTTACAAATTGTTTCATCAACCCCAATTTGATATGGAGAGGGGGCAACAAAACCTTTTGTGGTGGTACCAAGGTAGTGTTTATAACATTTTTCTCTCCAGGTTTTAAAGTTTCTCGGGATGGCCAATCACTTTTTTCCAGTGCTGTTCTCTGGCTCTACTATCCCACAAGCATAAGAAGCATGGGTATTTGGTATAGCCTGCCTGCTGACCCAAAAGCATTGTCAGTATTTTGAAGTCCCCACAAATCATCCATTGATGGTCTTGATACTTGATTTTTTCCAGGATAATGGCCAAATCGTTATAATCTTCTTTCATATGCACAGAATGTCCAATCGGAATCGAGGCAAATTTATTTCCATTGTGCAATAATACTGCTTTAAGGCTAGTCTTAGATGAGTCAATGAATAGGCGCCATTATTACCAATGAACATAGATACTGCAATATACATAAAAACTTATGTGATATAATAATTTGAATATTTTTTCTGTTTTTGGGAGGTCAAAATCTGTAAGAAAATGTAAAAAAATCCTATGCAGTTTTTTGGTCGCAGACCTGTGTAATCCGTCACTGGTAAGGGTCCATGAGAGGATAAGTAAGTAATTCATAAAGAGAAACAAAGAGGTTGTCCTCTGCTTGATGCAAATAAACATACACATATAATTATATCAAAAATAAATATGTATCTAATATATATTATTTATTTGTTTGAAACTATAGTTTCGAAGGCTTGGCCTTCATCATCAGTATTTTTAATTAAATATATTATTGATCATTGGGTCAGTATCCCGTGGATATGGAAAATATGTTTACATAGCAGGCTAAACACTGAAGCTAGCGTGCTATGTAAAACATATTTTCAACATCCACGCGATACTGACCCCATGAAAAATAATATTTATAATAAAAAAAGGCTGATGATGAAGGTCAAGCCTTCGAAACTAGTCCCAAACAAAGAAATAATATAAAATTCATATTTATTTTTGATATATATGTGTATGTTTATTTGCATCATCAAGCAGAGGACAACCTCTTTGTTTCTTTTTATGATTCAACAACACTGCTACTCTCGGCAAAATAAAAACTTTTTAATTAGATAAGTATCACCCCTTCGCTGTCAAATTGGATAAAAATCGAACTAGCGCTTTTGCCAACTCTTTTATCCCTATGACTCCAGAGACTGGAACTCGCTCCCAGCCACCGTCTTCCCCGCGAATTATAACCTTCAGCTGTTTAAGACCCGTATCCACAGATACCTTCTACCCCTAACCAGCCCATAAAATCCCCCCTTCTTTTCACGATGGAGGGGCCAACCCAGGCCTTTAGGGGATGCACCTATTTAGTGTAACTCCTTCTCTAATCATTTTCATAAAAAAAATAAGTAATTCCGTATTTTAGTACTCTAGAATTTTTTTGATTTTTCTCTTGGTTAAATAGATTTAGATGCACTCGAAGTTAATTCAAGTAAAGACTACTTCGCACTTTATATTAAATATTCAATATAATTTCCTATAAATTTGAAAAATTAAAATTTAACGTTTCATTAAATTAAATTAATATAAAAGTCACTGATAATTTTCTCGGGTATAATTTGTGGGATTTTTTTCACTAGAATTTTACGACTAATAATAAATCACATGCTATATTATTTTAAAATACATATTTTTTATTTTTTAATGTTTCGAAGATCATTTCCTAGCTTGAAAGATTTGCAACAAATGACTGCCATCTGTCGATCTTGCATGTATATTTATTTGGTTGAAGATTTTTTTTCAATAAGGTAGTAAAGATTCGATGATACTTCTTAAAAGAATTCAACACAACTTGAATGATAAAATAAAATTGAAAATGTAATGTTTTTTTAAAACTTATTTTAATGGAGCTCTTAATCTAATGAAATCAGGTTAGAAGTATATTTCGACAGTGAATAGAAATAGCCTATAATTCTAATGGTGTTTTGAAAAAAGTTTCTTGCATTATTATTATTATTTATGAAATTTAGTTCGGTTTAATTACAAATCACATCATAATTTGTAATAAATAATTAGATATAAAAATAAAAAATAAAAATCTACTTAAATATATATATAAAGAAAAAAAAATCACAAAATACACTTATTCAATTCCATAATTTGTTTAATAATTTTTATGATCTTTAAAATATTATTTTAAAATACTCATGATGTAATTAGATAAGTAATTATAATATTAATTAATTTTCTATAGAAGATGCAACAGATAAAAGATTAAATAATATTAAAGGATACACTTTTTTCAAGGTTTGATCAAATTTCCAGTCCATTGTTTCAATATAGAATATTTAAATAGAAATGGATGAAAGTAATTTAGAAGTGAACAAAGTTTAACCTTTTCGAGATATTGTTATAATATAGTTTTTATTTATTTAAGTTTGTAAAACAAATTTTCTGAATTAAATACGTAAAACTACATAAATCCAAGTTATTAATAATAAAAAAATCTATTAACAAAATTAAAGGAAAAATGAAAACTTTTTCAATCCTTGGTACTCTCTGAAACTTTTAGTGATTTTGTCAACAAACGGTTTGATCTAGAAAACTGGAAAAAGGTAGGTACTAAAGTTCAGCTTATTATTACAAACCTGTATATTATTAAATCTTAGTTCATTAGCTATCACCATTCAAGAGCTACCCGATAACGATTTTAATTGTCACCATTTTTTATTTGTTTTGAAAATATAAACATTTTGGCACTAGAACGAGCTTTCCACGACCTTTCATCATAGCAAAATGAATTTTCTCTACATTTCTAACCATGAATAAACAAAAAATAAATAAATAAAATGAGTTTAGAGTCCCGAGTAAATAGCTAATTAGCCAATGGTTTTTATTTTTCCGAGATTATTAGAGTTGTTGAATCATAAAGAGAAACAAAGAGGTTGTCCTCTGCTTGTTGCAAATAAACATACACACACATATATCAAATATACACATCGTCGCCTTTGAGTGTAAACCTGCTAACTCACAACAAGGAAATTTTACAGGGGAGAGAAAAAACAAAGAAAATTTAGTATTCTTGTTATAGAAAGAAACTATTTTTCACATTTTTTTCTATAACTTACGATCATAATTATAAACAATTTAATTTTTTACTTGGACGATGGTGCATATCTTTTTTTTCGAACGGTATTAATATGTCATATTTGATAAAAAATGGATTTAGCAGTTTTACACTCTAAACCGACGATATATATTATTTATTTGTTTGAGTCTATAGTTTCGAAAGCTTAGCCTTCATCATCAGTCTTTTTTTAATTGTAAATATTATTTTTGATGGGATCAGTATCGCGTGGATATTGAAATTTTTTTGCTCTTACTGAGCCGAGAAGCCAGTTTTTTTTTTAATGAAAATGATGAGAGAAGGAGTTACACCAAAAAGGTGCAACCCCTAAAGGCCTAGGTTGGCCCCTCCATCGTGAAAAGAAGAAGAAATAATTTTATGGGCTGGGCGAGGGTCGAAGGTATCTGTGGATACGGGTCTTAAATAGCTGAAGGTTATAAGTCGCGGGAAAGATGGTGGCAGGGAGCGAGTTCCAGTCTCTGGAGGTCATAGGGATAAAAGAGTTGGCGAAAGCGCTTGTTAGTATGTTAGCATGTAGTTAGTATGTTTATATCCATCAAGCAGAGGACAACCTCTTTAATTCTCTTTATGAGCTAATTAGCGAATTGAGTTTTTGTTTTTGCAGTTAATAACGGGTGTTTTTTTTAGAGGTATAGAACTTCGAATTGAAATAAAACACAAGAAAATCGTTTTAATGTCCATCAATTTGGCTTTATTGGAAGGATAATTTTATGCCATTAATGTTTAAATATGATTTCGGGCATGTGGCCGCCGCGGCTGGCTCGAATAAATCCAATTCTACAGGTCCAATTTTCAACCACTTTTTCGAGCATATGGGGCCGTATGTTGGCAATAACGCCACGAATGTTGGCTTCCAAGTCCCCTAACGTTTCTGGTTTGTTGGCGTAGACGAGCGACTTCACATATCCCCAAAGAAAATAATCCAATGGTGTCAAATCACACGATCTTGGTGGCCAATTGACAGGTCCATTCCGCGAAATTATGCGCTCATCGAATGTTTCCTTCAATAAATCGATTGTGACGTGCGCTGTGTGGCATGTAGCGCCGTCTTGTTGGAACCACAACTCATCCACATTCATGCCATCCAATTCGGGAACAAAATAGTCGGTTATCATGGCTCTATACCGGTCTCGGTCTCGGTCTCGGCCCATACACCAAAATCACGACGCATTGCATGGTCTCGCGGCTTTAATTCTTGCACAAGCTGGATCTTGTAAGGTCGCAAGCCAAGATCTTTGCGCAAAATCTTCCATAAAGTTGATGGACAAAGCTCCAATTGCTGTGCACGGTGGCGAATCGATTCATTCTGGTCCTCTTCAACACTTTGCTCTACAGCGGCAATTGTTTCTTCGGTGCGCACTGTTCGACGTCTCTGCGGATGCGTATTATCACATAGAGTAAACGTAGTGCGAAAACGATCCATGGTTAACCGAATTAATTGCTCTGATGGACGATTATGTCGACATAAACTTCGCGAACTGAACCATTATTTTCGAAATAAATTTGCACGATTTGCAAGCGTTGTTCTTTTGTCAACCTGTTCATGATGAAATGGCAAACCAAACTAAATATTAATCACTTGACAGCTGACAAAAATGGCCGCCAGTTAAAAAAGTGATGCCAACTTAAAGTTCTATACCTCTAAAAAAAACACCCTATATGTTGAAAATGTGCTTAAAAAACTACTAAATTTTTAAAATTTATTATTTATTTATTTACAATGAATATAAATATAGGACTTTGGGTCCCACCTATTATTGTACAACACTCATGTTACTATAAATTGAAAAACTTACAAAATTGGCAAAAGAGTATACCAACAAAAAATTTAGAAGGCGAAAATAGTAAACAAAGATTAAAAGACATGAAGGAAATAAGATTAAGGAATATCAATTATTGGGATCCACAAAGAAAGAAGACCTGAGAGTGCCAATTATTATTAATCATAAAGTAAAATAAACCTCTTCATTTTTCACAACGCTCATAGAATATTTTTTCTTTTCTTCTAGGTTATTTGTTAGTGATGATTCCCGTAACTTCTAGATTTAATTTTAGCTCTAATTTTGGACAGAGTATTTGGGTATGCTTGAGTTGGCTCGGAGTCGGTGTCTCATCCATTGCCCTTGTTATTATCCCAACTCTTTTACCTATTTGCTTTTTTTCACTTATTTATATAATCGTCATTTTTCTTAGCTCGTTCCTCCCTCATCTCCTGATCATCATTAACCATTCGCATGTCTTTCATCCGAGTTAACTCTCTTTTCTTCATTTTTCAATTTCACCGCCATTCATGAACAAAACAACAGATCTATTGTAATGGGATTTATATCAGGCTTGTAATTATCCTTTTTCAAAATCAAAATAGATTAATATATATGGTCTTTCTTATTTCTTTATCTGAAAACTTGATAATTATAATTCATGAATTTTTAACTATATGAAAAATAAAATTGAAAACATTGGTGCTCTCTTTGCAAATTTTAGTAATTTATTAATTTTTTGTCCATCAATGGTTTGGACTAGAAAGCTCTTTTGACAAAATTTGACTTAATAGCTACAACTGTTTGGTGAGCTCCCCAAATATTATAATATTATATTCGGAATCTAGAAATATAGAAAAATCATAGCTTGAATATATGGGTAATTTTCCTACGTTACAGACATTTCTAAACACGAATAAGCAAATAAATGATTATATTTGAGTGAATTAATATCCTGGACACCCTGTGAGCGAGTTAAATTATTGGCCATTTGATTAAAACTCGATCAAAATAAAATTAAATCACAAAATTAAAATTAAAATAAATTCAATTAATACAATATATATTGTATATTGCTAAGTCTCAATGGTTCCTCTTAATCAGACGAATATAAACTGCCCAATTTTCTTTTAAGTAGGTAAAAATTATTCACTGGTTCTGAATTTGAAAATTCATCAACCAAGTTTAGCAAAATAAATATTTCCGTGCACTATTTCATTTATTCCTGCTACTTAACTATGGTGATAATAATAACAATTTTCTTAAATTAAATTAATTTTAAATTGACCACCCAGATCTAGATCTATTGATGGGGGGGAGGGGAGCTTGAAATTTGCCGCCCCTCCTCCAAACACCTCTACTAAATATATACAAAAAATTCTCCGCTACCCAAAATATGCCCCTTCTTAAAATTTGCCACCGGGGGCACGTGCCCCCAAGCCCCCTTAGATCCGGTCCTGCATAGTGGAGGGTAAAAATAACTAATTTTGGACAATTTTTGTACCTAATGAGATTTCAAAACCGCTTATTTTAGATTTTTTGTCACTTTTTTTCTTCTTCCCCTTGGCCTCGGGAACTTAATGCCCATTTAGCCAGTCGTCACAGATTCACGTCGAATAGGTGTATAAACAAATAAAATAAAACCAAATAAAACAAAACAAAATACATTTTTGTCACTTAACTATAAAAATTATAAAATTGAAATATTTTAATTAGATTTACAAACTATATACAAATATTTAACAAATAATAAATTATTTGAGATTTATATTTATTTTATTCTAAAAAGAAAAATACTTTCGGTATCGTTTATTATTATCACTTCAATTTAACGAGGAGAATATTTGAATTTGGAACTTAGAGACTCCAAAATTAACGATTCCTTTGAACATTAGTACCTACTGATTATTAATGTTTCTAATTATTTAAACTTGTTTACTATATTAAGTAATTTTGAGAAGATAATAACCATAATAATAAGTTCCAAAGTCCGGAGGTTTGGAGCAAATCATTAATCTTCCAAAATGTATGTATATTTCTGTGCAATGAAAAGTTATTTTCAGCATCTGATTCATATTTGTTTCATCAATAATAATTCATTTTTTTTTTTTTTTTATATTACAAGTTTACTCAAAGGATAAAAAATCTATAAAATTTTTTTTTTAATTTTTTTGGTAATTGGTCAAGAAATGTCATTACTTGAGGGAAAAAATGATAAATGTTGGCAACGAATGCCATGAGTTCAGACATCACGTCATTGCTGTTAAATAAACAAATAGCCACATTCAGAAAATGAAACTATTCTTAATTAATAATAAAACGTGGCGAGAGCTGTCGCAAGTGTTCGCCGCCGTCTGTCTGTCCTTACGAAGGATATATTTAGGCGAATTAATTGCAATTCCGAGGCAGAAAGTGGAAATGGGATGGACGGACGGACGCACCTTAGCCGGCCGATTTCCTTAAAATACCCATGGGTGTCCTTGGTCCTGTGTCAACCACGGGACTGTCTGTCCGTGTGTCTGTGTGGCTTGCGGGGAGGATACCTGCTTGCTTCTTCATCATCTTCACTACGCCCGATCATTCAGCCATTCAGTCAGTTAGAGAAGCAATCCATTTCTCACAAATGATGCGAAAATAGAAGATCAACTGCTGGGGAAATGAATTCGGCAATTCATTTGTTAATTTTAAACGACGGCGATGAAAATATAAAAGAGGAAAAAACCAATTTGAATCTTTTCGTTTAGGAGAGAAAAATTCAATAAAGTGAAATAAAATGATTATAAAATAAGAAATATATAATTTGATAAAGGTTAAAAATTGCACCCTTATATATACGTATATTAGGGTGACCCTTATTTATAGGTATATGGGTAAAAATAAATTTCTCATATTTTAGGAGTGCCGGGCGGAATTTTGTTAGAATGGATCTAAAAGTAATTCCTACCAAATTTTAGATCAATCGAATATCATTTACCAGTGGCGCTCGGGGCCTAAAGTTTTGAAAATATATAAAATGCCAATTTTGCGTTTTCAAATCCCGCGCGTCAAAATATACAATTATAATAATTACTGGGGCACGAAATTATTACAAGACATAAGTGGCAAGCCCATAGCCCCCGAAAAAAAGGTGTGTGTGGGGGGGGGGGGGGGGGGTACAGACGTGGATCCCGAGCCTGGACCCTTTTGGAAATACAATCAGATATCAGGATATTTTAGAATGACATTCTTTTTCAAAAATATTATTATTTTTACTATTTGAAATTTATCTTTAACCCCAAGACAATTTGTACCATTGTCATGATTTTCAAAAATATTTACTTCAGCTTTAAATTTCTTAATTAATGAAAGGGAATTTTAATGTCTTATGGTCTAATAAATAAATAAAATAATAAGTTCAAATGTAATATGGAAAAAATTATCATACCTATTGTTTCTCATATAATGTAACAAAAAAAAAATGATTTTATTCGTTTTTTTTTAAATTTTGGAGTATCCAGTTTTTTTATGTTGAGTGTACAAATAGATGCTAGGCAGGAACGCGCTATCCGGTCTTGCGTTAGTCATACCCTTAACTACTATGCCAATATAGTTGTCTAAATACCAGGGGCTCCCAGGATCGAGTTGTGGCTATTAAATAAAGACAGAGCTGATGCTGCTACAGGCAAATAGCGAACGTGCCGCGACAGGTTTGAACATGATTGTGTCTGGTGATGCTTCCCCCACCTCACTAGATAAGCCTTCGCGTCACTTTATCTGAAAAACAATTTTATAATAAGTTAGACACAATATTAATTAAAAAAAGCGCCTAAGTTCCATCAAATACTTCTGCCAAAACATCTTTTAGTTCATCATTCACAATTTATTTTTTCATTCAATTTATAGATTTTAAATGAAAGTCAGACGTCGAGCAGGTGTAAACTAATTTACTTTCAACCTCATAAAATCAAAGTATTTTACTTAAGATATCGAAAATGATTCAAATATGAAATCTGGAAAATTCTATTCATAATATAATGTTACAAAGTTCCATAAATTTTAAATTAAAGCTAAGCGAAATAAAACTAAACGAGATTCATATATGACACGTTTTGAAGATTCTCTTGGCGTTCTGAGATTTTAGAGATGCGTCGCATCCACAGCATCCATGAACCGCACGCAATTATATTCGTAAATTCGTAATTGTATTTATCTCTCATAATAATACAATCAAGGGCAGTGAAGTATTATTATATATCATACAGGAGAATTTATTAGAATTTATAGGTATTTGATGAATCATGTATTCAATCATTATACCTTTTACCAATTTTCTTCTTTTAATTTTATTTATCTATCGTATTTTTTCAAAATATTTTATTTCAATTTGTTTTAACTATTTTGTTATCATTCCTAAGGTTTTTCCCATCTAAGCGAGATAGGAGGTTCCGGTCTGATTTCATGGACAGCTAAGGCTTGTTTTGAGATTTTATATCTATTCAGAAATTAATGATAGGAAATAGGAAATTTTAATTTTTTTGTTTATGTCGAATTATAGAATTTAAAGAAAAGAAAGAGAGTAACTGAAACCGATGTAGTGCACCAAAAGGTTATTTATTTATTTTTCACTTTACCTACCATACTCAGTATATGGGAAAGAATTGTTACAGCAGGGTCCCGAAAACTCGGCACTCGATAACCCGGCACTCCGGATAACTCAGTCACACCCTGGCAGGGCGAAAAAACGCCTTTTTCATGTAGTAAAGGCTCTATGCCTTCAGAAAGTACCCACTTTTCTTTTGTTTAAGGGTATTTGGGCAGTTTATTCTCAAGCAAACAAATATAAATGTAAATACATACAAGTACAGTACTGTATTTTCTGAGGAAACACTCATACTTATTCTTTTTTAACCCTATTCCTGATAACCCGGCATTTTCACAAACTCGGCCACCCTTCGGTCCACATTAAGCCGAGTTTTCGGGACTCTACTCTATTGTGTAGGAAAAGAATTTGTGATTTTGTTTGCTATGTCTCAAAATGGGCTAAAATTATTTTTAAGAAAATAAAAATGACTGTTTTAAGACAATGTGTAAACATATAGGAAATTTTATATTTTACCAGATATTAATTACTATAGAAAATAAGAGGGATGACCGACTACTAAATCCGAGATGTTATGAATTATTTTTATTATTTCAGACAGGTTGTTTCACCCATTCGGTAATTGAACTCAAATGGCAAAAATGCAATCCGGCCAAAAGAAATAATGGCTCTAACTTATAGCACGCGTAAAATTTTTCACTCACTCATCATCAGTAAAAAAAATTATATTTTGAGGGTTTCGTTTGATGGTTAACTAAATACGAGGTGTGCATTATTTTTATTATATCTGAAGGGTAAATATTAATTATTTTACCAAAATGTTTCCGAGTTCGTTTCTTTATAGATTACCCAATTTTGTCTGCACTCTAGCTCATAAACTAATAATATCTAATTTAAATTTATCATTAGTTGTTTTATAATGCAATTAAAAGCTGATTAATCTTTGATTGAAATTGAGCACTCATACTTGAATTTGACTCTTGACATTTTTTAAAAATAATTAATGTCTCTTTCGAAAAATCTCTCAGTCTACCAATAGATTCACCTACACACAGGACTAGAAAGCGACTCCAGATGGTGTCAAACTGTCGTCCATTCTAATTAATAAAAATATTCAATCTAGGTGGTTTTAGACTTTTTCAAACTTTTTTTTGAATATTAGTTCCTTAAAATATCATTTTTGATCCTTACAATGTAATTAATTCTTTTTTGCACTAAGATTTCTTTCAAATTTTTTATCAACATATTTTTAGTAGTTGTTGATATTTTCCCCTTTTCCTACACAATTACAATTTCAAAATTATAAGCTCGGGTTCAATTCTGGCTCACTGCAAAGGCTGGACAGGTTATAATCTGGCCCATACACCAATTTACGCACACACATGTGAAAATATAAAAAATTATTCACTTTAGATCTGGCTAAATGGACCTATAGTTCCTCGATATCGTACGAATAATTTTAAGTATATATCGTCTCGGTTTGGTCTCGTAGAACCGAGACGAGACGAGACCAAACGAGAAAAATCTCGAGCTCGTGTGAAGCCCTATCTGTATGGTAAAGTAAAATCAAAATGAATCTTAATTTTTATTTTTATTAAATTTTAATCTATTGGGAGATGGGAGCAGGTCATTAGAATGGCCACATCACTTTATTTTTTCTAACTTGGTTTCAAATCTCACTCTCTCATTTCTGTTTTAACTTTTATACTCTCAAAAATATTTTAATATGATTTTATTAATATAGGTAGCTCTGCCGTCTTGTCTTTCTAAACAGGCTTTATCTGTTTTAGTCCGAAAGATTGTCCTCAACCCTAATGAGCCGCCTCTTTTAAAATGAATTGCATTGCCAAGTTACCTACCGGTTATTTTTACTATCTTCTGTTCTGAAACTATTTTCCTAAATCAGACCTGTCAATCTCATTTCAACGAGTCATTTTCTCTGTAAGAATATCACACCCGGGTTGAAAGCGACATTTTTTAACCATTCTAGACTTGAAAAGATTCGCCCTTGTATAAATGAGAAAGTCAATTTTAAAACTGTTTAATTAATTCTCTTTGATAATAGATGATCTAATTGCTAGGCATATCATTTTCTCCATTTAACCGTCAACATCTGTAAAAATTATCCTCGTTTCCCCTCTTTGAAACAAAAGGACATATCTTGGGTTTTTCTAAAATGATCCTGAATATTAAATTATAATTGAAATATACATTACAAGGAATTTTGAACTTTATAATTAAGAAAAAAGTGAATATTTCTTCAAAACTCGGTAATCTTTCCCTATTTTTTTGCGATTTAGAAATTTTTTGTCACCGAATGCAAATTGAAGTTGAGTTTATGAAGACAAACATGTGTGCCAAATTTCAGCTTATTAGTTACAGTTCCGATAACTCCCCATAAGCCAAATCTATGGTATTTTTTCTTTTTATTTGTTTGACACTATAGTTTTAAAGGTTTGACTTTCATCATAAGTATTATTAGAAATATTTTATCTGTTATTTCTCGGCAAAACAAAAACTTTTTAATTAACAAAAGTCATGCTTGCAAATCCTTTTTTTCCCCAAGTTTTATTCATTTCTAAAGACGACAATTAAAGAAAAATATTTCACTATGCTTCGGAAGTCATGGTGCTAAGAATTAATGAACATAAATCAATAGAGTCTGTCGAATCCTGTAAAGAGAGGATAATATTAGAATTCTAGGACCAATTTGATTAGAATAGAAATAGAAATTTATTGATTTGATTGAGCTTTTCCCAATTTCGATTTAAGGCTTACATGTACCATACATTGTTTTTATCCCCATTTCAAATTTTCAACCTTACACACCCTCCCCCTTTTTCTTCGATAAATTTAATATATTCCAAAGTGTTTGTTTCTTTTCTTCCTCTTTTCTTTGATGAGAGATCACTTTCTTTCAACTCATAATTCCGTTTTATTACTTCTTCCTTCCCTTTTTCTATACGTTGATATTAACTGTCGAATCCTATAAAGAGAGGATAATATTAGAATTCTAAATCTAATTAGATTAGAATGTGTTTGTATTGTAGTTCTTAAAGGATTGAAGTTTTGTAGGGTTTTTGTATTTTTCTAATTACTAAGTTTGGTTTTTTTCTAATGTGATCTTGAAACAATTTTGAATGTTTATAAACCCCGTATTTCTCGTAAATGGTGCTTTTGGGTGGATTATTAACTAAGGGAAGCGATATTTTGGCGTATCCACCGGGTAGATAGATCGACGCCCCTCTCCTAAAATCCTTTATTTGACACTAAATGTAAACGGAATTCTTTAAAATTTAATATTAAATATCTTTTAAAAATTTATTTTTCATACCAAAAAACAAACAAACAAACAAACCCTGAGCAAATCCATTCGAAAATAACTACATTTACTAATTAAGCTATGTTTTTGGTTCTTAATTTTGATATTTTTTATTTACTTATTTATTTTTTCCATACGAGCTCAGATGCGCCATTTTTTTTTTTTGGCTTTTCGGACTTTCTAGCCATAAGCCTAATTACGATACTAGTTATATTTTTTTTAAATTTGTCTCTACCCCCGGGGGTCAGATTTTAGCTGGATGCCTCGAGTCGGATTCGAACCCGGGTCCCCTGGTTAGCTCGCTGTCACGCTACCGCCTAGCCTATCCTGACCCCCGACAGATGCGCCATAGAACTAAAAACTTTTTCTACTTTCTTACAAAGGTCGGTGTTGGCAAATAGGAACAAGAGTAGGACCTGCTTTTGCACAAGGAAGTAAAAAAAATAAAAAAATAACTGATTAAATGCACCAACTGTAAAGGTTTGGCGCATGCGCCATTGGTTGACCACTCTTGGGTTAGAGGTTTTATTAACTTAGGACGGCTTGAGTTTGCCTCGGTTTTAGTGCTCAAGATTTCCCAACCGAACAACGGAACCGAACTCTATATAAATTAACCGAATCGAACTTTTAATTAATAAATTTCACCTGTGTTAAGTATGCAGTGTAAAAAAATAAATAAAAATTGTTTATTTTGAAAATTTACTCTATGGTTAGGCCCAACACATAATAGGAATTTCCCATCTTTTTTTTAAGTCTCAAAAAGACGAATATATTCTATTTGAAACCTAATTAGAAATGGTCACGTGTTTTTGTTACTACTTGTAAAATATTTCTCGAACAAAATCAATTCAAGAATATCTTCCACGTTACCCCATTCATTTTTATGACCGATTACCATCTGGCGGTTGATCTTGAGTTTGTTCGCGTAATACGTGATTCATCACCTGTTTGTATATCCGGCGCCAATCACATGACTACGGTGTCTGTCCCGGTTAATTATACACCGCATAGACAGACTAGCAATATCGACGCCAAAATTATTTAATGCTCTCTGCCAAGTTGTTCTAATCACAAAAGTCTTTTTATAGGCCTACCTTTAACTTTCATCATAACATGTCAATAAATGTTTTCTGTGTTTAATTCTTTCTGTTCGTTTTGTATTCAAAGCTACTGAATCTCATTTTATTATCCAAACATTTATACTTCATCATTAGTATAGATATATATTAGTAATTTTTTTATTTACAATTTGCGATTGAATTCAAAAATAAAAAACGTTTATTTGAAAAACACAAAATTTTTTCTTTTAAACAGATATACTAAGTCCGAAATCTCGTATTATTTTTCCAATTCGTTTTTTTATAGTATCCAAATTTAGATTACCTACAGTAAAATGTAAATATATAGAAACCTTGATCTCAAATAAATCTTTCTGATTATATCATCCATGGGAAAGTATGAACATTAATTAAAATTTTTACATTAAATTTAACTATAGTTTTTAAAGCCTTCTTCAGCTAGATGAGCCACCTTAAAAGCTCGATGTATAGTTAATTTCAGTATCATTTCATATTATCAGATAAATTTGGATTTGAGTTGACTCTACCTATATCTTTCGTCATTTGAAGACGGCTTCCAGGATAAGATAGCGAAACGTTGTGGAAAATATACAATTTTTTATAGAGATTTTTATAGACAAATAAATTAATGTATTTTAATAAATCTATTCAAATTTTATAATTTTAAATCAAGAAAATTGAAAAATGATTGATCTATATTTTTACTTATTAACAGGTAAATCGGACGTTTCAGGGAATTTCAAGTGTCCATCCTCAGAACAACATCTATTTTTCAATAAATTTTAAGGAGTTAGGTGTTGGTTCTGGGTGAAACATTTTAATATAATAATAAAACTTGAGTAAGATTTTTTTTTTTTTTTTGTGAAACCTACCTCGTATCTTACTCAAGTTTTATTATTATATCTATTTTTCAAGCTCTCTCTGTTATCGCCAGTAACAGAGAACTAAAAATTGATATTTATTTATTGTGCTGGAGTGCTGGGATGGATAATTGAACATGTTGGAAACTTCCAATTAATCATTTAATAAATAAAAAGGATCAAAAATAAAATTTTAGAATAGAAATAGAATTTTCCATAAAACTATAATCAATTTTTTAATTTCACCCTAGCAGTTACTTACAACAACATCGCCTAATTATTCACTTAGTGTGCTTCCTAGAATAATTTATCATCTATATATCTACTTTTAGATCTATGTATTTTATATTGCCAATGACGAAATCATGTTGAAAACATCAGTTCTTATCTAATCATCGAAGTTTTAACATATTAATCATTATTCCCGATGAATATAATATCTAATACACCTTCAAAAACATATGGGGGATATTAGATCTAAACCACAAAAAAAAATATTAATAAAATTATGGGGATTTTTATGAAAATATTTTAGAAGTGTTCTTATTCTTATTGCTGACTACTACAGAGACACATTTATAATACAAAAAACGACCACGTTATTTTCCGTAATGCAAAATAGTTGTTTTTGTAGTCCGGCATGGAGTTTTCAAAACTTTTTTGCATTTTTTCAAAGCTAGGCAAGTCCGAAAAACTCAAAAAACTCACTTGTTTCTAATTGTATTGTACTCTATGGCTAGCTATATTTGATTTTTGAATAAGTCGCTGGCAAAAATTCAACGAAAATTCGTAGAACCTTAAATAAAATTTATTGGCTAATTTTGTATGTCAAATGTTTAGCACTTGGGTTCAATATTCGAGAGGGTGGTAGCACTTTTCATATACAATCAAACTTATCTAATAAGATCTTTGATAACTTTTTTCAATTTAAATTATGTTTATATGGGTCTTCCCCTTCCCTTTCTTTCCCACCTCCCCTCCAAGATATCCCTAAGCAGTCCCCCATGTCTCAGTGTGTGCCCCATCATCCTGACCTCTTCTCTTCTTCAGACTCTTCCACAAGGTTCTTCTTTCTCCGATTCTTCCAAGAACTTCTTCATTTGTAATTTTATCCATCCATTTGATATTCATCATTCTTCTGTAGCACCACATTTCGAAAGCCTCCAATCTCTTTCTCTCCGCTTTTCCAATTGTCCAGGTTTCACACCCGTACATGGCTATGCTCCATACATATGTCTTCAATAGCAACTTCCTGTTTGCTAAGCTGATTGAGGAGGAGCATAGTAGTTTTTGTTTTTGAATTAAACCCCATTTTTGCTTGGGCAATTCTTGATTTAATTTCGTTTTTGCTCCTCCCATCCCATGTTATTTTACTTCCTAGGTAGCGGAATTCCTTAACTCCTTCTAGGTTTTTCTTGGTTAATTTTGATGCATTCCTGTCTCGTTTGTTCTTTTTTGTACATACTAGGACCTTGGTTTTATTCTTGTTTATTTTCATTTTGATTTCTTCTATTAGGATTTGGTTAATTCCATTCAAGGCGTCCTCTAATTCTTTTTTATTGCTTCCTAGAAGGGCAATGTCATCGGCAAATCTTAAAAATGTTATAATTCGGATACCTGCAGTGGTACTCTCAGGGGCACATTAACAAAAGGCCATATTACTTTTTTCTTCTTTTCTGTTCAATAATAATTTGTACTAATTTAGGAGTGTTTTACAATTTTCAAATTTTATGAAAATAGATGGAATATTTAAAAATTTAAAACATGTCACGATAGCATTTTATCGCCACAATATTGATTTTACACAAAGAAAGCAGACCAATTTTAATTGATATATGTTTGTTATATATGTCAGAAGGGTTCACTTTATCAGGAGTCGAATAATTTGATTCATAAGCTAAGGCAGAGGAATTATTGTTTTGGTACTTTTAACTAATAAACAAGAAATTCTTTAAATAATGGAATGATACATACTGTATGTTCAATATAATTAATTACTGAATGGAATTCAGTCTCATTTTAGATTCTAATTTCAGACAAGGTGAGTAATATTTCTCTTTTTAGACAATTCAAATTTACTCTATGAATTTGTCATTTTACTGCGTGCAAATGAGAAACATTATTTTTACTTTATTTCTTTTTTGTTTTCTTGTATATTCATCGTTTGCAAGAAAAATCCTTTTCGACTTGATTATATAATTAGTACATTTTAATAAATGATTCAAATTTTTATCATAAATAAATTTATTTTTGAATTCGAAAATTTCTGCCAAAATGTTTTTTATTTCCAAAAGTAAAACTGATTAAATTTCTAACTTTCTAGCTTTACATCTTGAAATTTTTTTCCCTCCAATTTCGATTTTAGATAGAACTTAATAAACAATCCAAAGTTCTCTAACTACTGCTTAACAATTGAATCGCTGGATTTGTGTGCATAAATATTCTTATTTAATCTATTTATAGTTTCGAGATATGAATACTATATCTACCATATACCAGTATTATATATATACTAGTATTATAATTTTTTTTAAATAAAAAGTTAAAGTTGATCAAAATTTGAAAATTCAGATAACCCAGAAACAATGTATGACATCAAAGTTATATTTAGACCCTGTTCTTCCATTTTAAAATTTATTTTTATATTTATTATATCCATATACGGAATTTTCTCCCTTTTACATGAAGAGAAACACAACTCACTGATATGACACAATATATACAATATAAGTACACAAATTTAACATATAAAATACAACAACAGTGCAAATTTAAAAAATTATACAACATGTAACTTATAAAAATGTGCAAAGGGACTTAAGGTCAATCAATCATCAATCTATAATATAGGAAGTAAAACAATAGTAAAAATCTAATAAACCATCTGAGATAGAACATGAAAATAAGCTATGGAATTATAAGGTCTTTTTTTAAATAAGACCGAATGCACTGTGGTTCTAGAAAGACCCTCGCATTACCAAAGCGAAGTATAAATTGATCAAACGAAAGGAGGGTGGATTTGAAGGTTTTATTCCTGTCGGGTAGACGGATGCCTTTATACTTTTTATTGTACCGGGTGATTCAATAAGGGTGACGAGGTACCGTATCTCAGGAACTAATAATCGTAGAAGTTTGGAAAAAAATCCTTCAGAGGAAATCGGCCAAGAAGGATTGCTGGAAATATTTTTTAAGTTCATACGTCCACCGCTAGGTGGCTAAATAACTTCGATCGAATAAAAAATGCAATTTTCTCGAAAATTTTCCAATATAAGTTTAGAAATGAATACTCTCACGTTAATGCCACAATAATAGTCCATCTTTTTGATAAATGACTTTTTATTGTAGGACGTAAAATAAAGGCGGGAAGGGATGCTTAACTTTTATGGACTCTAGTGTCTATAACTTGAGTTTGACTTAACGGAAATTTGTTAACAAGGTCTGGTTCAAGAAAGGAAGGTTTGATGAATAAAATAAAAAAACATCCATGCCATTCTAGTTCTTGCCGCCCTCGCTAAGGGGCGTGTTTTATAAAGTTAAACGTTTTATTAATTTTGCTCCGAAATCTTAAATAGAACCGTATAAATATTTTAGTAGATTCAGAAAGTAGATCAAATTTGCAACAAATTATGTTCAAACCGCATGTCGATATCTTCATTCGTTTAACAGCTATTGCTTAAAGAATATTTTATTAACGAATTTATTAAAGAAACAAAATAGGTAATTGAGTTTTCAATTTTTTTTTAAGTTTCGTAGTCAAGCATGCCATGGACAAATAAAAAAACAGTTTAAAACTTTGTTCTTATTTTCATCTAATCACAACAATAATGATATACATAACACACAATAAAATAACAATTACAACATTAACATCTATTTGTGAAAAATCGCCGTTTCCATAGAAACTTTCAACCAAGTCTTTCACGGCCTTCTAAGAAATTAGACATTTTTGAAATTTAATACTTACTCACAGGCGACACAGAAAAGCATTAGGAAAAAAGCGTTATTATCATTATTGTTGTGATTAAATGAAAATAAGAACAAAGTTTTAAACTGTTTTTTATTTGTTCCATGGCATGCTTGAATATGAAACTTAAAAAAAATTGAAAACTCAATTACCTATTTTGTTTCTTTAATAAATTCGTTAATAAAATATTCTTTAAGCAATAACTGTTAAACGAAAGAAGATATCGACATGCGGTTTGAACATATTTTGTTGCAAATTTGATCTACTTTCTGAATCTAATAAAATAATTATACGGTTTCATTTAAGATTTTGGAGCAAAATTGATAAAACGGTTAACTTTATAAAACACTGCCCACTAGCGAAGGCGGCAAAAAACTAGAATAGCATTGGATGGTTTTTTATTTTATTCACCAAACCTTCTTTTCGTGAACCAGACCATGTTAACAAAATTCCGTTAAGTCAAACTTAGGTTATAGACACTAAAGTCCATAAAAGTTTAGCATCCCCTCCCGCCTTTATTTTACGTCCTACAATAAAAAGTCATCTATCAAAAAGATGGACCATTATGGTGGCATTAACGTGAGAGTATTCATTTCCAAACTTATATTGGAAAATTTTCGAGAAAACTGCATTTTTTATACGATCGAAGCAATTCAGCCACCTAGCGGTGGACGTATGAACCCAAAAAATATTTCCAGCAATTTTTCTTGGCCGATTTCCTCTGAAGGATTTTTTTCCCAAACTTCTACGATTGTTAGTTCCTGAGATGCAGTACCTCGTCACCCTTATTGAATCACCCGGTACAGGAGAAAAAGTCAAGATTATATGTGTTCTAATGCCTCTGAATTCCGTCATTGAAAGAGTTAACACCATAATTAGATCTGCGATATCTGATGGAGAAGTGTCTGTTAATTATTGCTTTTTGAGTTGAAATTTCGAGGAACCTGGATGTTGATCTTGCTAAGGAGTTCGAGGTTGTCTATATTGCTATTCAGATTCTTATATAAACATAAAAAATCTCTTTTTTTTTACTCCTTTAGACTTAGATTTTCCATATTAGATTATTTGGTATCAAACAGATCTCTGGGAAAACACATCCCTAAGAATGTATATTAACTCCTTCTTACATCTGAGCTTGGTGTTCATACAAGAAAAAATAATTATTATTAGTATTTTATTTTCCCATGTGAATTCAGAATTACAATTTTGCTGAGAGTAAACTTTAACTAGTTATTTGTTAAGAATTTAATCATTTATGTGACCAGGAACAAAACCTAGATGACTTTTACATATTTGTAGACCATAGTGTTTAATTTAGAGCAGGGGTTCTCAACCGGTGGTACGCGTACCACTGGTGGTACGCGGGAACGTTTCAGGTGGTTCTCGTGAGTGATGTGAGCAACATGCTATTAATAGCTTCTGTACGCGTGAGCACGCAAACAAAATTTTGAACTGTCTCTTTGAACTGAGATCAGAAGTTTTTATGTTTTTAAGTGAAAAAATCATGACATTAAAAAATTGTTTGCTGATGAAGAATGGTTGTCAAGATTGGATTATCGGGCCGACATTTTTGACAAACTCAACACACTGAACTTGGGACTTCAGGGACCAAACACAACAGCCTTCACAGCCAGTGACAAAATAAACTCCTTCAAGAGAAAGTTGGTCCTGTTTTGTTCACAAATATAGGAGGAGAATTTATTTGCATTTGCCACTCTATCATCATTTTTTGAAGAAAATGAAATATCTCCAACACCAGATGTGGTTGCAGATATCATTGTTCACTTGGAAGGCTTTCAAAAAAGCTTTAAGAAGTTTTCTCTTAAGATTATTCAAAAGTGGACTGGACAGAAACCTTTTTCGGGAACCTCACCAAATGAATTGGAACTAAAAGAAAGTTTTATCGATCTTACAGAAGATAGTTCCATGAAAGATTATTTTCAAGAGAAATATGTTTTTAGACCTATGGGTAATAAAAACTGTAAATTAATACCATTTTAATCTTTTTATTTCTCCTTTATTATAAGCATGTTATAAATAAACAAATATCTAACCATTAAATATGAAGTTTTCTCAGGAATTTAATTCAAAAAGCCTTTGAACACTTTTAGAAGAGTAAATATTATACGTTTATTAAAATATTTAGGTCTAGTGGTACGCCAAAATTTCTCAAAAAGTCAAGTGGTACGCAGGTGCAAAAAGGTTGGGAACCCCTGACTTGAAAATATGAAGGACTATAAAAACCTCTTTTTCACAACAAAGTTATATACCTACATATCTAAACATAAATATCTATCTTCATTGTTTGTTTAATCAGGCTGACTGAAAAGTTCGTGTTACCTTAACTTCAAAAGGTGGGAATAGGCTTGATAAATACATTTCTTGTTATTGCGTTTTATTTTAACTAAATATACTTTTGATGAAAAGTTTTCACTCTAAATTTTTATATACACTGTTCTAATGGAGGGGTTAATTTCATTTTCAATTAATCTTTTTTCTACAACCAAAATCGAAATTCGTTTTCTTCCTTTCCAATTTAATTATTTTTAAAATAGTATTCGAGTTTTGATGATTTCAGAACTTATAATTAATATTTCTTGAACTCTTGCTATAAACTGTAAAAGATTGAACAATTACAGTGTCTCACATAAAAGCAACTATTTTTATACCATTTTTAAAACGCTTTTGGCACAAACAGTTTTTTTTTTGTATTTTAAAAGGAGGATAACGCTTGTCAACATATAAAAACCATACAAACCTAATTTATTTTCTTTTGGGATTAATGAAAAATATTATCAATAAATTATATAATTCATTTATATGTTAACAGTTTAAGGAGTCAGATGACATTTTTAAGATGTCTACATGTCTAATTAATTGAACATAAGAATAGATTAAAAAGTAATCCATAGAAAATATGTCTATAAAAATTCTCCTTTAAGAATTTAATTTTCATTTCAGCTATATATAATTTTCATGCGAAATTATTGTTTTATTTTAATTTTCTTTCTTTTTACTTTTTATAAGCCTTTTCAATTAGCCGGTTATTCAGCTGTCTCGCGATCATTTATTTATTTGTCAACTAATAATTATTAAAAAAAAATATGAAGCCTATTAATTTTTTATGCTATTTTCTGCTATTTTTGCTAGCGAATGCGTCACTTCGATTTTTATCCAATTTTCAGCAAAGGGCTGTTACGTTCGAGTCTTTAGTACAAGTGAGGTGTTACTGACTTTAAGTCAGCGTATCAAACACCATATTAATGAAGATAAAGTGATAGAACGTCCGAAAGAAAAAGAGATGCAGCATCGTCCAAGTAAAACTGCTACTTAAAACTATGATCGTAAGTTGTAGAAAAAAAATGTGAAAAATAGTTTATTTCCATAATAATAATATTAAACTTAGTTTGTTTTTGCTCTGCCCTGTAAAATTTCCTTGTTGTGAGTTGGCAGGTTTACACTCTAAGACGACGAAATATATTTATATAGCACTTGGGTGGGACATATTATCACACCCGCCGTACTCTCCAGACCTTGCCCCGTCCGACTATCAACTTTTCGCATCGATGGGACACGCGCTTGCAGAGCAGCACTTCGTCAATTTCGAAGAAGTTAGAAAATGGCTCGATGAATGGTTTTGCTCAAAGGACAAACAGTTTTTTTGGGATGGCATCCATAAATTGCCAGAAAGATGGGCAAGTTGTATAGAATCAAATGGCCAATACTTTGAATAAATAAATTTTCCATTTTCTTAAAAATTACGTAGTTTTTTTTTCCAAAAAAACCGGTAATGACTTTCTAGTACACCTAGTATTTAATGTGATTTTTATCCAAAAATTATAATACTTCAGTAGAAAAACATTACTACATAATTTTGAAACTACGGAAAGATAAAAATAACTTTAAATATTAAGAGACTATAAGGAATTGACTTAGGAATTTCTTGATTGTTTAAATGCAATGTTAATTAATTGGAAAAGGTCTCTCTCTGCGAAACTATGTGTACCTCAATTCAGGGAAATGATCTATTAGCTCTCGCTCGGAATGTGTCAGTTGATCAGAATAGACTAGAACAGAATAGATTCAGTTAATAATATAATTGATTAGTCAATGGGATATGCAGACACACATCCACTCGGAATTGGCTGACTCTCCAACAAGCAAGATTTGTCATTTCGGGCAGCTTGCATTGCAGAATACCTCGCATATTTCACTACCCAATGGAAAATATGCACCTACACTGAATAATGTTCTCAAAGGCTGGTTTTAGTCAATTAATAGCGCTCCATTTACATTTAAATTAAATTGATTAAACAATTCGTAAAATTAAAAAAAGAAACCAAGAAAAAGCAAAGTATGTGGGTGTAAAATAAAAGAGGAAGGATGGAAAATTAAAATATGAAAAATATGTGGTAAAAGCCAAATAAAATTGCTGGATGTTAATAGAAACAAGGAAATTATTATTTTGTTTGTCTATGCCAATATCAAAGCGGTGCTATTTCTGCACTGGGCGCATGGCAAGGACAATTGCAAACAGGAGTCAGGCCAACACACGTGTGCATTCGGGTAATTCGGCCCAAATTACCTATTAATGCGACCCCCGAAACCCCTACGTGCCTTTAACCTTCACACACAATCCAATAATACTTATATATCTATCTAAATGAATATTGATTATTTATAGTATGTATACGATTTCCCCTATTCCATCGTTACACATTTTTTTTTAATTAATTGTACGCAAGCTTGATGGCCTATTAATATTTGTCATTTACAGTATATTTAATAGTAAATAAAAAACAAAACAAAAAAAAAAAAAACGCCCAAGTGCGAGTCGGACTGCATACCGAGAGTTCCATACTCTATAACTCCCAAAATACTTAAGATATATCGAATTCATTCTTATTTTTCAAAGAGGGAATGAGTGAATTTTTATGGTACCGCGACATTTCAGCCCCCGACGAAATATCCCAATGACAAAATATCCCGCGACATAATATCTTCTGACAAAATATTCCCCAGTATAAGGGAGAATACAAAATAGATTAAATGAGAAGCTTATAATCATAGTTTTGAATAATATAAACAGACTTTCATATTTTGGCGGCTAATTAGCCGTTTGAAAGTGCTGCTGTCTGTCGTGTTTGATTAGGAAAAAATGGGAGCCCCAAACACACCCCGCCCGACGATTGGCTGGTTCGGTTTTCAATGTGTGTTTGATTGGAAAAAAAATGGGAGCCCGAAACACACCCCGCCCGGACTAAACTTTCGGAGGTTCGGTTAATATATATTAACCGAACCGGAGTCGATTTGCATTACTCATAAGATTCACGAGGGGAAGGGTTATTTTGTCATGAGATATTTTGTCTGAAGGATATTTTGTCGGGTGATGTTTTGTCGGGGGATATTTTGTCGGGGGCTGAAATGTCGCGGAATCAATTTTTATAATTTTTAAATAATTTTAAGTTAACCTTTTTTAATGGCCGACAGCTACAAAAATCACTTAAAGACTTTGGGGCCGTTATTTTAAAAGGGAATTAAATAAAAAAATTATAATAGGTTGGAGCTGGTGATGTTTCACAATGAGGAAATTAACAGGTCATTCAATAAGTCCGTAGGATAAGTAAGAAAAAAACAAAATTTTGACAATATCATATTATTCAACATAGTTGCCTTTGAGGGCGATACAACGAGTATAGAGATTTTCCAACTTTTCGATACCACTTTTATAGTACGATTTCTCTTTCTCGTCAAAATAGGCCTCAGTTTCAGCGATTACTTCATCATTGGACTTCTTTTGGATTCTGGTGTGTAATAGTGAAGCCATGTCTCATCCATTGTCACATATCGGCGATAGAATTCCATTTAATTGCGGTTTAAAAGCGCCAAACACTCATCTGATGCATCGATTCGTTCTTGTTTTTGGTCGACTGTGAGCTCACGCGGCACCCACTTTGCACAGAGCTTTCGCATACCCAAATGTTTGTGTAAAATGGTAAAAACACTACCATCTGATATCTTTACAATGTCAGCTAGCTCGTGCACTTTCAATTTGCGATCGTTCATAACCAATTTGTGGATTTTTTTATGTTTTTCTGGAATAACAGCCTCATTTGGGCGTCCACTGCGCTCTGCATCATTTGTGCTGGTACGACCACGTTTAAATTCAGCAATCCACTTCTCTACCATTTGTCTCGATGGAGCAGAGTTCGAATAATGTTTATCAAGCCATTGTTTCGTTTCCACTGTATTTTTTTTCATCAAAAAGCAATGCTATATTAAAACTCGAAATTCACTTTTTTTCATTTTTTTTTCAATAACAAAAGTTGCTTCACACAAAATGCTATAACTCATGAATCAATAGTCAGATTGCTGTCAAATTTATACACGTATCGTTTGAAGGTTAGTACTAAATAAAAATCATATGGAAAAATTTTAGTAACGAAATCTACTCTATGTGTCATCCTACGGACTTATTGAATGACCCAATAGAATAATTTGATTTAAAATATTTAATTTTTAATACTCAATTTACAGTCTTTTGTTAAACCTACTGATGAAGGGTTAATAGCCCGAAATATGTATAGAGATAAATAAAAAATCTCCAAAATATAATTTAAAATTTTTAAAATTTTTTTAAATTTTACCTCTTTGTGAAACACCACTATAATCCGTCAAATAATTCCTGTGTTTAATATGTTTACTATAAACCAACATCGCTTTCCCTAAACGTCATTTAATTTTTAATTCTCAATATATATTTCGGGTTGTTAGCCCATCATCAGGAGTAGGTACATCAACTAAAAGATATCTTTTATTTCCTCATTGTGAAACACCACCAACTCCAATCTATTTCCGCGAGGCTTTTTTACAAATAATTAAAATTCCATGGGCTTTTGTAACTTTGAAATAGTATTTGTAATTACTTGATTTTTTGTTTAAAAATTCGAAATGCAAGGATGCCAAATATTACAAGTCAAGACCTGTTAAAGATTCAAATGTCATTAGTTGAATAGATTTCACTGTCGATAGTAACAGAATTGTTTTATTTTAGGTCAGAATAAATAACATGCGATGTGTCTGATCTCCTGAAGAAACATGAAAAGAAAGGCAGTTATATAATCTATCACAATTTTCTATGTACAAATCTTAATTTGTAACTAATTTGAAATGTTCGTGATAGATGATACGAAGGCAATGCCTTCGAAACTATGTCTCTAGAAGTAATTAAGAATTATTCTAGTTAAAAAACAGAAGACTTCATTTATTTTATTTTTAACTGAAATTCAAATGTTAATTTCTATTGTTTTAGGAATGGCCTTTTGCTCTTGGATCAAAATTATACTCGGTACAGAGAGAGCAAATATTTAATTGAACTTCAATAAAATTCAGACAATAATGTGAAAAAAAAAATAAAAATTGTGCTGGAATAAAGTACTATTGTTTGTTGTAATCAACGTTTTAATTTATTTAAATGGTATGTTTAATTTCAATCGGATGAACAGTGTAGAAAAAAACGTCGACAAAAAAAGAATCCAACTTCAATCTAATGAAAGAACTCTAAAACAGAAATATTTATATTCAATTATGAAGGTTCCCCCTGATTTAACGCAACGAAATCAACATTATTTCATTCCAGGTTGACTATAAATCTAACTCCCGTTCTAACTAAGCCTTGCAAATTTCTATATACCATAAGTTATTATAACACTTAATTCCTTTATTTTATATGCGAAACCTAACATGATAAATATCACAACAATCGCGACTTCCTTTCGCTCTTCAGCGACGATTAAAACGGAGGCTCCTTGAGTCTATCGGATAAAAAAAAAATTACTGTAAATTAATTAAGATCCTTTTTTTACTTTATCCAATGCGAAGCATGGGGAAAGTATTGTAATCGGTCTCCCGGTAAGCGCGACTTCAAAGGGTCCTCAGGTAAAGACTACGGAACCCATGGACTCAATTAAAGTCACAAATTGAAGTATTCAATTAGATTGAATTTTAGCATGTGACGGTTTTGCCAAAGATTACCTGGGAACTTGTCGAGAGGCCAAAAAGTGCCATTTTAATCAAAAATAGCTATTGATTCTCATCTAATACTTGAGTAAACCATTCTATATTGCATTTTTGACGTTTCGGTTTTTATTGGTAACCGTTGCTGAAGACATATAGGAATCGAGTTAAAATCAAAAATAGCGATTGATCCTCATCTAGTACTTGAGGAATAACCATTTTATATTGGATTTTTGACGTGTTGGTTTTTATTGGTAACCATTGCAGAAGATATGGAGGAATTGACTTAAAATCAAAAATAGCGATTGATTCTCATCTATTACTTATCTATTACTTGAGGAATAACAATTCTACATTAGATTTTTGACGCTTCGATTATTGTTGGTAATCATTGCTGAAGACATGGAGGAATCGGCTTAAAATCAAAAATAACCATCGATTCTTATCTAATACTAGAGGAATAACCTTATTGCATTCCATTTTTGATGTTTTGACTATTAATGGCAACCTCTACTCAAGCTTGAGTTGTTTACCAAAAAAGAATTTAGTCTTTTTGATTTTAAGTCGATTCTTCCACGTTTTCAGTAGAGGTTGCCATTAATAGTCAAAACATCAAAAATGGAATGCAATAAGGTTATTCCTCTAGTATTAGATAAGAATCGATGGTTATTTTTGATTTTAAGCCGATTCCTCCATGTCTTCAGCAATGGTTACCAATAGTGATCGAAGCTTCAAAAATCTAATGTAGAATGATTATTCTTGACTGTTAAAAGAGAATCGATCATTATTTTTGAATTAAAGTTAACATTAATTCCAAATAGCAAGTGATATCTGATTAATAATAAAGGAATAAACATATTAATATTTCAAATGAATTTGGATAAAGTTTATCAACGATCCGTTACAGTTTATTTTATCTCTTATTCTATAAATGTCTAAAGTCTAATCTAAATCATAATTTGCAAACGTATTCGAGGTGAAATAAAAAGAGACCAAATAAATTTATTCGACAATTTCGTTATCCCTATTATTTCTGAGGGGGGAATTTTCTGTTTCTATTTATTTTTCTATCAAATTTTATTCTTGGAAGATCCACTTTTACAGACTTCTTTGAACCTAATAGTCAATTAAATACATTAATTCCTGTGAATCAATTTTAATAGTCTGATGAAGAGGGCAAAGCTCTCGAAACTATAGTCTCCTTATAAAAAGATTAAAAAATTTATTATTCCCCCAGAAGACACACTCTTTTATTGTCTCCTTCAATTTATAAAAATTCTGTTACTCTCGGCAAAAATAAATTTTCAATTTACTATAATACTAACTAAAATACACAGGGTGTCTGAACCCCTCCAGAAGAGAGCCATATTGACACGTCATCAAGCTGCCCTGATCCTTTAAAGCCATTCATTTGGATTGTCTCATTTGCTTTTTTATGAATGGTATGAATTTTATTAACGCCTCTTTTTAGCCAAAAATTATCCGCCAACCTGTCTACTTTAGAAACTTTACTATTTCACCCTGTTTTTTCCTTCTATTATTATTTTTGTCATTTTACTTATTCAGTATGCCAATATGATCATTTCACCTCCGAAACTGATTTATGATATCTCTATTTATTTAAATGTTTATCTATTTATTTATTATTGATCTCGCAAGAGGCACCTATAGCGCTACCAGTTAAAAGCTTTTTTTTAATCAAATTATGATAAGATTAAGTATTATTAAAGTTAAACCTAAAAAAATAAATTTGTTTTATTTATTTAATGAGCTAATAAAAATATACAAAAAACATTTGAAATCAATTCTCTTGCATCATTTTAAGGATAATTAATTAAACATGTTAAACTATATAAATACAAGTTAGTAAACTTCTATCGAAGCGTCTACGGCACACTTTATAAATATTTTTTTCCATTTTAAAAAATTATTGCAGAAAATGACGCATTTATTAGAGAGTAATGGCCTAATGACTTTTTATCTTGTTTGATATTAATTTATTAACGGAATACCTTGCTTTGTATTATAAATTTCATATGCCATCCAAAATGATTGAGAAAATCTTTTTTTAGGATTTTTAAATTTAGAAAATACCATAAATCGCTTTAATTCTGGCGTTGCTCCAATAAAGTAAAATTTATTCAATATGTTATGCTTTGATAACGACCAATATCAATGATTCAATATGCTGGGAAATTGTATTGAAAAATACTTTCTATTTCATTCACTGGAACGATTATTTTATATTCAATAATAAATTTGATAAATCAAAGCATCCGTTTTTTTTCCTTTTCAAAGGATTAATTTTTTAAATGTTCAATCTGCCGCCTCCGCCGACAGGAAGATGTTGCAATGGTCCTCTGAGCTCTGGCAGGATTTCCCAGGAGTCTCATCTCGATTTTTCTGGGCCTCATTTCTTCTCATCTCAAAATAAAAATTAAGAACCTTCGCATTTCGCTCTCTCTCTCTTTCTCTTTTGCCATTTGGCAAATTATAATTAATTCAATTTTTTTACTCTAAAAATTACATATCTAATGCCTTTTAACAGCTAAAAAGTCGAACGGGGAATTTATTTTAGCAGCGTTTTATTTTCATTTTATTGATATCGTTTTTTCCTACCATCTGTGAATATTTTTAGAATTAGACAAAATAAAAGATCTTTTTATACTGAATTTCATCCATTGAATTTGTATTTAAAAAATAAGAAACCTGCTTTGTGGGGTCTCAAGCACGAATTTGCTTCTGACAATTTGCACCAAGCAAAATTGTATTTGATGAAATTATAATCCAAGATTTCAAATATAAATTATGGAATGAAAACATTCTATAACACAGCCTAATTAATTAAGTAATCTAGTTATTTCAATTTCTAATTTGTCTGCTTTTTCTGAATTTTATCCCCCCCCCCCATCTGAAGTATATACCCTGCCATCTGACTCATCACCAATTGACCACCTATTATCAATTTAACCGTAATAATTAAAGTAATCTTTCTCTCACTCTCTCCTGAGGGCTGAACTCTGCCATTATTGTATTGATTCTTCAGGTTAAGTTGTCGATTAATGTGCTTCAGATGACAGGGATTAGAATTCGGATAAAGTAAAAAAGGACAAAACAAAGATTTTAATAACCGCATTCACTCATCAATATAGCATTGCCGTAGATTGTTTTACTAAAATACATATTTACATTATAATTGAAGACTATTATTTCCATAATCCATAAAATCTCTCTGTAGTAGTAGGTAGACTTTCTTTCTTGATTTTTTTTAATGCAATCGAATGCATTTTCTATAGTAATTGTTATTTCACTAAATAAATAAATATTTCTCTCTATGCTATTACTAAAGAGCTCATTTCAATCACTTTTGAATATCGTTTTATGAGCCTGTTTGAGAAATATCAAGGGTTTATGTATGTGCTTGCATGTAGGTCAAAGTGTTATTTGACGCAAGAACTCTAGTAACGGCTTTAGTGAAAAATTTGAATAGTAAAATTTTAAATGTTCATTAAATTGCAAATATTATTTAAAGTACAAATCAAGGTGATTCTAAATCTAGTAGCAACTTCTTATCTTATAGGTATGATTCGAATTCGCCTCTGTCATGAATATTGCTTGATCTGTGGAGAGCTGCCTCCAAGCATTCTCTTACCATCCTCTGTGCCAGGAAAGTCTAACCTTTTGGATTACACGGGCCGCATTTGAAGAGGGCTCTACAAAGAAACTATATTGTGAGAACATCGATAAAAATATATTTTACGAAATATTAATTATTTTGTCAAAATGTCAGTTAGTTAGTACTTTGCCAAATTTTGTGTACGCTCTAGCTCAAAAGCTAGTTTGAATATCAAAACGAAATTTCACATGTAGTTTTTGTGCATTGAGATTAAGAGCTGATTAAATTTTGTTTGAAATCGAACAAAAAATTAGAGGGGGGCTAAAAATAATAATTATAATATTTTCAAACTAAAATAACAAAAAATTAAATATTCTATAAAATGAAAACGCTCTCTTTGTCTCTACACTTGTTGGTTTGTGTGTCAATTAATAGTCGTGAATCAAATTCATCTAGGTTTTCCTTTTATTCCATTAGTTTCTAGTGCCATTATTTCTTTTTTTAATATTTTTTTAAAATCTTTCTGTTGTGAGTCAAAATTGATAATATTGTGATTATTTTTTCCAAAATCTTGATAAATTTTTTCACATTCAAAATTTAAAATCATCCCTTTTATTCTTCCGAAAACTTTTAGGGAGATTTTTCAATTTCTTTCAATTTTAGAGCGAAAAAAATCAGATCAAATGTACCAGATATGTTTTCTAGTAAGTACATAAAAATCTCAATGTTTTAAGGAAGTTTATAACATTCATCGAGTCATCATGTAATTCTGAGACCAGCAATTAAACTACCAATTTTGGTCCCCGATAAAAATAATAACTCTTTTTTGTTTTAGGTTCATTTTACAGTAAATTTCATTTTTCTTGGTTTTTTTTATTTTGATAATTTTATAATTTGAATTTTTTAAGACCCCAGATTCGATTTCAGCCAAAATCTAGTCTGCTCTTAATCTCAATGCACCAAAACTACATGTGAAATTTCGTTTTGATATTCACACTAGCTTTTGAGCTAGAGCGTACACAAAATTTGGTAACTTACTAACTGACATTTTGACAAAATAATTAATATCTCGTAAAACATAATTTTTTGATGTTCACTGATTAGGGTTTTTTTGTAGACCAAAATGCCATGGTTTTGCTCAATTTTTTTCTAACAAAATATTTTCAACTGTTTTTGAGATATTTTCGAAAAAACGAAGTTAAAAAAAACAAGAATTTTTATATTCACGATTATAATATTTGACCGTAGCCTGTATTGTAAAGTAAAAAAAATACAAACAAACTACGTACTAGAGTACTACATCATAAAAAAAATAATAATTAAAAGAAATTTCAATTTAAAAAACAAGTGCAAATCTTGTGAGATACACACATTTTTAATATATGCAATTCACTTTTATGTACCATGTAATCCGCCAAAACAAATATCCGAATAAAATAATGGATATATCTATATCTTTTTTCTTAAGAATTTGATAAATTCATTTTTCTGTATAATTATTTTCGTTGTTTTTAATCTAATCAAAAGTACCGGTATTCTTTTCACTTGCAATGCTTTTTTATTTATTTCAAATTCATTTCTTTTCGAGACTCAAGAGTGTCCACTTGTCCAGTCCGTGATTATTATCTATTGTCGTGGTTTAGTTTTGTTGCTGTTTTTGTTAACGGATAATATTTAGGATTGTTAAAAGCCATTCAAATACTCAAGGTAAACACACACTCTTGTTTATTTAAATGTTATTTTAAATATTAATTTCATATTTAAAAAATAAATCTAATAATTTACATTTGCTTCATCTTGTCTATTATATAATTTATTAAAAGAAATGTTTCGGTTTAAACTACTTATATTTTCTCATTGATTCTGTGTGATTTAAGTTATTGTCTCTTTCGATAAACAACTCAACCATTAAAACATCAAATCTGCTATTTATATATTGCTCATTTGCTGCAACACTGACATAATAAGTGATAACTCATAAGCGTATGTGGCCATCCTCATGTCTTTACCATACACCTGGCCCTCTCTTATATTCAATATACTAGCTAATGGCCCTTCCACCGCCCATTTTGGGAAGTTAGTTTTTGAATTTTTAGTTTTTCGGGGGCCCACAGATTATGTTGAGTTTAGTTCAAGAGCATAGATTTTCATTTTTTGACCCTCCCTCAATTTTAGGCAGTTAGTTATTGCATTTTTAGTCTTCCGAGGGCCCACTGATTATGTATTTAAAATTTGGTACAAAGTTTGGTCCAGACTGGTGAGACTATTTTATTAGAAATTTCAGCTTTCTTCGATAACCTACGTTAACAGACATTTTGACAAAAGAGTTAATATCTCGTAAAATATAATTTTTCCTTTGTTTTCTCATTAGGGCTTTTTATACTTTCACATTTATTTGTAGCCCAAAACGCCATGGTTTCGCTCAATTTTTTTTTATCAAAATAGTTTCACGCGTTTTTGAAATAATTAGAAAAAACACTTTTTTTATTCACGATGACAATAACCTGTATGGTAAAGTAATTAAGGGAGCTTCGTAAACTATAATAGTAAACCCCAAATGCAGAAGCTTAGGATTTGAATCCAATCAACAGTACTAAATTTGCGTTAGCTTTTTGGAAATTTTTTTAAAACTATTATCTCAAATAATAGAATTGCAACGGCTATACTATTCCTTTAGGATAGAGATTACACTCTCTTTACAGATGTCTAAACAAATATGTATTTGTACTTGCACAAATTGCCTCTCAATTACGGTGTTTCATGAAGCCGGTGTATATTATTTTATGGTAATGGTAGTAATAAGTTTTTATCAAAATCTTATTATTTTCTTAGCTAAATGATTAATGCTATAATGAATTATTTTGTATAAAATACTATATTATACAACATATTTTCTTTAATATGAAGTAAGAATTCCAAATGACAAACCACAAAGTAACTTTCTGCTGTTTTGGCCCTCGTTAATATGGTATAAATTAAGCTTTCTTTCTGATATTTGACTTCAAAAACAAGAATATAAATTTTTTGATTATTTGTATATATATGTATATATAAAAGCCCACTATAATTTCATTTTTATTTAAAAATAAAAACAACCAGAAAATAAAGCCCACACTTTGCAATAATTCAACGGCAATCAATACAAGTTGAATTTCATTCAAGTAATTTTTTTCTTCCTGATGTGCAGCCTATTGTCTACTAATTTTTTGACATTAATTGATTGGTAAATAAGTCTACTTGTTCTTACTGCCCTTTCTCGCCATTAGTAAACAGTAACACCTACATTTCCTCATCTCCATGATTGAAGTAAATTCTTAATCTTTTCCTTATATCAAAAATAAAATTTCTATACTTTATCAACAATCTTATAAAGAATATCACAAAAATTAAGAAATTTATTTAGATAAACTATTTTAAAATAAACTAGGGAGATTTATTTCATTTAATGTTTTTTTTCTCAATAGATTTTGCAAATAATTTATTACTTCACTAAGAATCTGTTAAGAGTTAAGATAATCTAATTTATCAAAATGTATATGAAGATTTGGTCTCTATCCTTGCTTTTTTTATAATTATGTAATAATTTCCATTATTATCTTGTTTTCTTATGAATTTGGGATTTAAAAAAACATAAATTTTTTGGTTTATAGTCTTAATTGGATTGGCCTCTGAACGGTTCCTACATAGACATATAGATATTATAACTATACTTAAATTGTATAGGTTATTCCTAAGCAATATTTGAAAACATTGACATTATTCCTAAAGAAAAATTCTAGCTTTATACGTACCATATACGCCTGAATATAGTCAATCCATTGGTCACGTCTTCTTCAAAGATGCGTAAAATTTAGGCTCTACTGCAAAGTTCTTGAGTTTTAGATTTCATCGATAGAAATCAACAAAACATTCCTGCCTGTCGGGATGGTCAAAATATTAACTTCATAATTAATACTATTTATTTATTTATTTCTAGCTGCAAGGCCCGCCTTCGGCCTCCGCCCTCTTTCTAGCAAGGGGGCACGCCCCCTGGACTCCCAACCCACGAACCCCTCCAAGCACCTCCCACCCTTCCGCACCATGCACCCGTGCCCAACCACCGCCCCCACACCACCACCCCGCATCACCCCACTACGCCTCTGGGCCCTCGCCTGAACCCCCCACTCCATTCGGCCAGTAAGAATTTCACTTTTTGATTGTGCGCTACAGTATAGGATGTGTTATTTGCATTCTGAAATAATCGTCCAAAATGTTCACTAACTCTCGGTCTATTAGATAATATTAAATAAATAAATTTTCAATTTCGGCTAAATATATTGTTTAAAATTTAATTTAACAAAACTCGAAATAAGTCAATAACTAATATTTATGAAAAAAAAAAACAATGCAGTAAAATAAATTTTTTGATCATCTAAGTAATCTAAGAAAAATATTCTACAAAGAACAAAAATTTCGGGAAAACTGAAAAATTATATTTATTTATCATTTTATGTTTTCGATCATCTTAAAAGTATATATTTGACAAGTTTAGAAAGGCTTGCCTCTATCTCAAGTTTAATATAAATATTTCACATATATATTTAAGAGATCTATCTAGAACGTTGTTTTTACCAAGGGTAGTAAAGTCGGATTTTAAAATAAAATCAGAAATATTGCATTCTGCCTAATCCATGTTGTAGATAATTATATTTACATATTAGAGTTAGAAGATATGAACTCTCGGTAATCGAACCCAAGGATCAAAAATTTATCCATGGCGCTATTGGCTCAGATAGTTTTTTGGTACTTGGTTTCGATTTCCTAGGAGACGACAGCTCCTTCGACATGTAATCAAAATTATCTAACATCTTAGATTAAGCAGAGCACAATGTCTGATTTGATTTTATAATAGAGTTTTAAATCAGAATCGAAATATATTAAACTGAAAGCAAGCTTTTTTATACAATAATTTTGAGACATGATAAAGTGCCATGTATTACTGGAGATCTCTCTCTTACCATTAGTACTAAGTGTATCTCCTGATGACATCTGCTGAACTAGGAGATTTTATATAACTTTTGATATACAACTCTCACTATTAAAAGAATAAGAAAGACCTAATCAGAAATGCATTTGAAAGAAAGTTACATAACGTCAAAAATAACAAATAAAATTCAGCCTACGTAACAATATTTTTTTGTTTTTATGATGAATAATTTTTTCATTTTTATTTTATTAATAGAATTTAACAAATTTGAAAACACAAAACAACTGACTAATATGAGGGATTTTGCAAGGAATTTGGATTGATGACAAGATATTTTAATAAAATGATATATAGAGCAAACATGACTCGATCATATTATTTACTTTACTTTAAAAAAATGTGTTATAATTTTAAAATAATGTGCTTTTTAAGTTGACCTTAGCGAAATGTTAAGGTCGTGGCTGAGGCATAAATTCCCCTGATCTCGAGCCTTCCGCCCCCGGGTCCCGGCTCGATTCCAATCGGACCCCGCTCTCCTCGATCTCCGCGGGGTCCACCGCGGATGACACATCATGGCCAGGTACTTCCGTCCATCTCCTCCCGCGCTTGTTTCCTCGCCCTTTTCAGATAAACTCACAACCACACATCCAAAATTCGTAAAATTAGTATCTTAAACAGAGACCATATTATATCCCTTCTTTTCTTCTTGGGTCCAAGAATTTTATTTATTTATTTTGAAAGTGTGTTTATTTAGCCAAAAGAAAAGTATACATGACTTTTACAAATAATCCCTAAACACACATGCGATTTGAAATATTGTATTTAGTTTAGAAATCGCTTTACTAGTTTTCACTGACAGCTCGTAATTGTACCATTTTCTGTAAAGTTTTTAATGTTTATACTAAAATTAAATGGATTTTCTTGCTTAGAATAACAGATTTGTTGATTTTAGTTCGCCTGCCTGCCTAGGATGGCTCTAACTCTAGCTTGCTACCATAGTTCACCCCTCCCCGACCATCTGTATAATTTACGGAGGACTTACCCAATTTTGAAAATATTTTCACCTTTACCTCCAATTTTATTATGCAAATCAAGAGGCTGCCATCTGTATATGTACATGAACATTCTTTTATTTCTTAAAGAGAAGCTTGATGAAAATAAACATATACATATATTACATATACCGGGTGAGTTTTTTTATCTTGAGACAGTCTTATAATTCAAAAACAGTGCATTATATGGAAGAAGGTTTCAAATAAAAGTTTATTTATATCAAGGGGAAGCTAAACTACTCTATTGTTTGTCGCCGTAGAACAGGCTTTCAAGGGTATTTCAAGGTCAAGTTCTGTTTTTTAAATAAAACCCTATATTTTTCTTTAATCTACAAAAAAAAACTGAACAGCTTTCATAAGAACTATTTTTTTATACGACAACAAATAAACAAAATACATGAATCAATTAAATCTCAAAAAATCTTAACAATTATTTTTAACAATTATTTAACTTAATTATCGACTAATAATGATTAAATAATTAATTATTAGACAAACAATTATTAAATCGAAAAGTCACAACAATGAAAATAAGTATTTATAATGATATTAAAACTTCGTTTATTTAAGAGATTATTTTCTACTTAATAGAACTAGTTAAAATTCTTGAGTTTAAAAAAGTTTATTTCTCGTGACAATCCAGTAGATAGTATTACCATAATAAAAATGGACCATTTTTTGTTGAAAGCAGAATTGAAATGGTCTTAATTTATGGTGAATGTGGAAGAAGCTGAAGCTGTGAATGTGGGGCTTCCATTGAAATGGATTCCGAGCTTTTTTCTGACAGGAATTCACCCTCATAAGCTTCATTGTATCGTGTTGTAAATCTGTTAAAAAAAACAGGAAATGTAAAAGCTACGAAGAAACTGAAACAGGCCAAAATAACGAAATTGGACCTGGAATTCATCCAAAAGACTTGCGATACACTCTGGTATATCACAGAACAGCGGCGCAAAATTATTAAATGATTAATTAATATTAAATTATTTATTTAATCATTTGATAATTAAGTTAAATAATTGTTAAAAATAATTATTAAGATTTTTTAGGAGATCTAATTGTTTTAATATTTTGTTTATTTGATGTCGTATAAAAAAATAATTCTTATGAAAGTTGTTCAGTTTTTTTTTTGTAGATTAAGTACTATAGACGTATAGAAAAATATAGGGTTTTATTTAAAAAACAGAACTTGACCTTGAAATACCCTTGAAAACTTGTTCTACGGCGACAAACAATAGTGTAGATTAGTTTCCCCTCGATATAAATAAACTTTTATTTGAAACTTTTTTCCATATAATGCACTGTTTTTGAATTATAAGACTGTCTCAAAATAAAAAACACACCCGGTATATGCCAAATAGTGATGAGCAAAGAAAGACGAAGACTGTGGTCTTGGTATCGCTCTTGGTCTTGGTCTTGTTCAAATATTTCTAGTCTTTGTCTTGCGTGTTCAGTCTTGGTCTTGCTCATCTACTTATTATTTTTTAATAAATTTTATAAGCGCCATAATCATTCAGGTTCTTTAGGTAGAGGTATAAGTTTTGAACTATAAATAAATACTATCTTGCTAATAAAAATGTATTCAAATTAAATATTTTTATTATTTAATATATCCACTATGGAAGAATTTAGAAGAATGAAATTTGGCAGATAACTGATGCTAATAAAATGACAGTTTTTGACGATTTTTGTAACCCTAAAATGTTATCACAAGGGGATGAAAAAATCAACCCCTATAATAGTTTCTTTAATTCATCTACATTTTCCTATTTAAAATCTTGATTTAAAAAGACGGATTCAATCTCCAACTTTTTTATGTCTTGACTTTTTCTCATAAAATTGTTTGCTTGATCACAAAAAAATAAAATAATACTCAAACTCTTTTCACATAAATTCACAGATTGGCTATTAACTTATTAATGTATTTGTTATAAAAACAAACTATTATAGGGGTTGATTTTTTCATCCCCTTGTGATAACATTTTAGGGTTACAAAAATCGTCACAAACTGCCATTTTATTAGATAGAAAGTTTTTTGCCGAAAGTAGCAGATGTGGCCACATGACTTTACCATACACCAGATTTCGAATTTGGTTGATGATTCGGATTTCAATAAAAATTTTCACCTTAATACTAGGGGCCACCCTTTATGTAAAACCGCTTTTATTTTTATAAAATAATATTTATTTTTCTCAAAAAAAATATTATTTATTTTTGAAATTTTAATCCTCTCTAGCAACTTAAATAGTCAGGCTCCTAATTGTAGATAATGAACTTTCTTTTAGTAAATTAAAGTATCAAAATGTTTCTTCATAGATTTTTTGAATATGTAGAAATAAAACCTCTAGAGCAGGATTTATCTAACTTACCACATACATTTCACCATCACTGCCTAACCCTTTGAGGCAAACAATATAATGACCTTTATTAAAAACATTTAATTTAAAAATAATTTTTAAAGAAAAAAATAAAACCGACTTCAAAAAAATTAAATGCAACAAATAAAATACACTAAAAGGTATAAAATAATTATTATCTTATTTAGTTACAACTAAACTACGAAATATTGACATGAAATTACTTTTTGAAGTCGGCACCAAACAAACTATATCTATAAGCGAGCGTACCCACTAAACGTACTAAGTAAGATCCGTCGAGTGCGATTCATAAAAGGTATATGTTTGGCACCAACTTCAAAGTAATTTCATGTCAATATTTCGTAGTTTAGTTGTAACTAAATAAGATAATAATTATTTTATACCTTTTAATGTATTTTATTTGTTGCATTTAATTTTTTTGAAGTCGGTTTTATTTTTTCTTAAAATTTTTTATATTTTTCTCTTTTTAGTGATGTTATTAATAGTGATCCTATCATTAGAGCTTGACCAAATTAATATTGCACCATCCCTAAGATACCCCTTTCCAATAAAAAAGAATCCTCGAAATCGGTTCATAAACAAAGAAGTTAGTCCTGAACAAACAAACCTAAAAAGGTCTAATAACTATGAGAAAAAATGGGACCAATCGGAAAGTAGACTGGACCCAATGCAAAGAAAATTTTCAAAATCGGTTCACAATTGGCGGAGATATGAGGTAACAAGGCACAAAAAAAAAAAATATTCAGTCGAATAGAGAACCTCCTCCTTTTTTTGAAGTCGGTTAAAACAGAAATGTTAATATGACTGAAATGTCTAAAATCAATTGTTTACGCGTTAAAAAATATTCCAATATTGTAGAGTGGATGGACGTGAATCAATGACAAATAAGGTGTCTGATGAGATATCCTCTTGATATAATAGACCAAAATAATTATAAATGAGAAAGAAATCAATCTTATTTTATCGATTTCATCTATTTGAAGGTTCTGCAGTATGTCTATTATATAAGAAAATAGCATTTTGATTAATAATTTTGTAGTTTAAAAGAAATTGTATGAAAAGTTTCAATTTCTTCTCTACGAGAGCGAATCAACTAGAAATGACAAAAAAGTTTTATTTTTTTTCTTATTAGATATTTATTCAAATCTATTGAAATTTCATATCTCAGTGTTATATACTTTTATCTTTTATAGCAAATCATTTTTATTCGAATATTTGCATTTTAAAGGGTAGTTTATTTGAGGTCCAATTTGAAAAAATGCAAATAACTTCTTTGAAATAATTTTTAAAAATAAAAAATTAATAAATATTATAGAACAATTAATTATTAATAATTTAATTCAATTTTGAACGAAATCGATTCAGTACTTTTTGAGAAACTCGTAAAAAACGCCTAAAACCGTCTTTGAAAGGCCGTTTTAGAAATTTTTTACAATTCAACTCCATGTCACAAGTCAATGTTTAGTTTCATATGACTTTTTTATCTTTTTTCATAGGTATCTAGTGCTTTCAAAAAACATCGTTTTTTTAACGGTTCAAATGGTTTTTGACAATTTTCTCATAAAGCACTTTATCAATTTGGTTCAAAATTGAATTACATTATTAATAATTAATTGTTTTATAATATCTATTAATTTCATATTTTTTAAAAAAAATTTCAACGAAGATATTAGCGTTTTTTCAAATTGAACTTCAAATAAACTTTAAAATTCAAATTTCAAAATAATAATTATTTGATATAAAAGATAAATGAAAATAACATGAAGAGATGAAATTTCAATAGATTTGAATAAATATCTAATGTGAAAAAAAAATAAAACTTTTGACCATTTCTAGTTGATTCGCTCCCGGAGAGAAGAAATTGAATCTTTTCAACTACAAAATTCTTAATCAAAATGCTATTTTCTTATTTAATAGACTTGAACCTTCAGATAGATGAAATCGATAAAATAAGATGTTTTCTTTTTCATTTATAATTCTTTTGGTCTATTTTATCAAGAGGCTGGGTCGCAAGTCGGGTCTCAAGTCACCCGACATCAGCGAGTCATTTGTTACGGTTTTCTAGCTTTTTACCATTTTCTTAAAAACTAATCAATCAATTTCGTTCAAAATTTAATTAAATTATTAACAATCGATTGTTTTATAATATTTATTAATTTTATGTTATTAAAAAATATTTCAAAGTAGTAATAGCGTTTTTTCAAATTAGACTTCAAATAAACTACCCTTTAAAATTCAAATATTCTAATAAAATCTCTTTGATATAAAAGATAAAAGAAAATATTTCAGAGATATGAAATTTCAATAGATTTAATTTAATATGTGATGACGAAAAAATTAAACCCTTTTGCCATTTCTATGGTCGACTCGCTGCGATGCCCCAGTGAAGAAACTGAATATTTTCATAACATTTCATTTAAACTACAACATTCTTAATTGAAATGCTATTTTCTTATATTAGAATGATTACGTGTACCTTCACATAAATTAAATCGATAAAATAAGATCGTTTTCTTTTGCATTTATAAATCTTTTGGTCTCTTTTATGGTGAGGTTCTGAGACACAAGCCTCTCGGCATAGGGATCACGCCATTTCATCAACCCCATTCAATTACCCTATTGAAATATCTTTTAATATATTTAAATGTGAGAATATTTAATATAATAAATAAATAAAATAATTTAAATATTCGATTATATCTATTATATATAACAATCCGTAAGTTTGGCAACCAACGGCCTAAGACTCAGGACATATTTTCATATTATTAGTATTCAATTGAAATAATTTATTATTTTATTATTATATTATAAAAGCACAAGGTATTTTGAATTTACTATTAATTGAAATTGATTAAATAAGATCGCTTTCTTTCTTCGGTTGCCCTCTTCGTCATATTAATTCCTGTGAATCAATTGTAATAGACCGATGAAGAGGGCAAAGATCTCGAAACTCTAGTGTCGTTATAAATAAAATCTATAATTCCAGCAGAAGACACACTCTTTTATTGTCTCCTTCAATGCCATTTTATTAGCATCAGGTATCTGCCAAATTTCATTCTTCTAAATTCTTCCATAGTGGTTATATTAAATAAAAACAATCTTCCCTCCTGGATAAAAAATTATATGAAAGAGCCCCCTTAATTTTTGCCTAAAAACCACCCTTGAAAATATTTCTCATCAATTTAGAAACACCCTGTAGATAAAAGACTTAAGTGTTGATGCATATTTCTGGAAGTCTTGAGAGATCCTGGAACATTGATAGAACTTATTTCTTACAATAAAACAACACCCTTATTCATCATTTTTTGGAAATAAATGATTTTATTCTCCATTTAGTTTTTATTTGTTAGCTAAAGATTGAATTCTATTGCTGTCGCTTGGAAATTTGTTTGTTATGAAACCGGAAAAAAGGGATTATTCTCTCTCGCGCCAGCTGCTGCGCTTTCCGTCTCATTTCCAAATCATTTCAGAATAAATGTAGAGAAATAGATAGGGATATATTTTATCAATTTAATAGAACTAACAACTTTATTCCATCAGTATATTTTTATTAGTTTTAGTAAAGATTTAGGCAGTGCTTTAGTCACAAAATTAGTAGAAGGTATGCCGTATGAACCGTAAAAATCAGAAGCTATACACTATAATAAATCGGGAAGGGGATATTACTGTAATTTAAAATAAAATGTACAACCTAGCACGGGGTATACGCTATTTGCTCAGATCAAACCAGAAGGTATACTTCGTAACTACAGCCCTCGATTTAATATTTTATTAATTTTGGCCAACATTTGAATATAAAAATGAATTAAATAAAGTCAATATTACCTAAAAGATTATAAAAATACTTTTTTCAATAATTGAGTATTAGCAAAGTAACTTGTCTAATTAATAATAATAATAATAATAATAATTTATTCATAATTCTTACAATTTAACTTTATACAATGCTCTGAGGCAGTTTGCCTCATATGAGCAGTAAAAAAGGATAATTAACATAAAACAAAGAAGAGAAAAATAAAAACAAGTGTGTGCGAAAAAGAAAAACTCGAGCGAAAGTAAGGTGAGAGAGCCAGCAGGGGGAAAAGGACACCAAAAAACAGACGCCTTAAGGCGGTAAAAAACATCGAATTCTCTAAGAAGGGACTCACTTTTATCCTATTTCATATAATTTTATTTATTTATTTATTTTCTTTCCTATGAACAAATTTCTAAATAAAAATAGTTTTTTTATTGAAAAATCATATTTATTCGAATGAAAAAAAAATGGTCGAGTGGGTACGAGCTCAATGAACAGGGAACCCGGTTTCTAGCCCTGCATTTCTTGACCGACTATAATCCTGGCTCTTATATCAATATGCACACACTCGACACACTCTTAAACACGTATAGGTACACATACATAAACAGAAAATAATATTATCCCATAGGTGCTGATTAAATGGGCTTTATTCCCGAAGTCAAAAAATAAATAAAATGACAGAGTATAGGTACCTATATAGCCTATCAGAATTTGATTATATGTATAGATAAGTTTATATTTTTCTTTATTTCTAAGCTATGCCATTTGATTTGATTCTTTTATCGACTGTGCAAAAATATAACAAGCAATTATTTAATTATTACTCGTATTACTGGTTTTGGATAATAATCACTCTCCAAACATCATTTTGATAATTACATAGCTATTGACTAAGACTTTTAAGAGTCTTTTTCGCTTGCAAATACACAAATATCCATATATCTACAATGTATCAGTGGCGTGCTGCTCATGGATGCTGTGGATGCAGCTCATCCCTAAAATTTCAAACATTTAGAGTTTTTTAATAAATTCAGGAGGATCTTTAAATTTTAAAATTATTATCCAGTTATTCAAATATTTCTATAAAAAACATTTTTTGTTTTGAAAAGTATATTGGTTCTCCTAATGAAATAAAATTGTTTCTATAAAAAACATGTTTTGTTTTGAAAAGTATATTGGTTCTCAAATGAAATAAAATTGTTGCATAGTTTCAAGGGGCAATTAAAATGTTAGATTTTCCGAAAAGGGTACTGATAGAAGGTTTCAAGTCCCTTCCTGGTAGATACATCTTCCAGTTCAAGCATGACAAAGACATGTCCAGACGAATAAAAATTGTTCTCGCTGAGGAATTATTTAAATAGTAATAATACAGAAAAAGAAATAAATAAAGATGATTCGAGAATCTTTGAACTAATCCATTTCAAAGAACTCTCAATATATAAGATGGGAAATAACTAATTACGTATTCGAGGAAATTTGCAAAAAATGAAGATTAAAATTAAATTTCAAAAAATGAAGGGTATCTTTTTGGACAGCATCTGGTTGAAATTCACAACCGCCAATTCAGTGTATATATTTATATTAGTCGCATTTTTAGGTGTTGATATCTCTTGCACATTTTATATATTTAGTTTTATTTTTTCTAAATATTAAATATCTTTATTTTGAATATTTAATAGACAATCTTAATAGTACTTTAATATTTAATATGTACGCCTAAGTTCATCATTTAATAAAAAAAGACTAATATTTATTTTTACTAAAATATCATGATCAGTCTAATAAAGAATTCCATTTTATTTATTAGATGTCCTACTACACCAATTAATTATTATTTATTATGATATTTGCTTGAAAGATATTTTAAACATAGATTTTCATGGGAAAAAATAGATATATTAAAATCCAACTTTAGTGATCATTAAAATTTGTAAATAATTTTATTTTTACAAAATCAAAAGATTAGTTGAAACATTCCAGTCTCTTTTGGAGCACTGGATCTCTCTCTCTCTCTCTCGATTTTTCCCTATACTTGAGAACAACAACTAGAAGAAGTAATTAAACAAACAAATTTTTTACTGAAATCAATATGAAAATCGGATTTTGGTATATCAAATATTTTTTCGGTAGTAGAAAAAAAAATATTTTGAAAGATATCAGTTATTTTTTTACCCAAATTGGATTGTTTTTAAGGAATTTGGTGTTGGTACTTGGTGAAACATTTTTTAAAATTATTGAACAAAAGTTACTTTCTGTTGCTCCTGAAGATGGGTTAGCCACCCGAAATATATATATCGAGATTAAAGATTCTCCAAAAATAAATTCGTTTTATTTTTTATATCTTAATGTGAAACCTACCAAGTATTTTTATCCAATAATTCCAAATTGGATTATTATGATAATATACCGAAATCTTGAATATTTTTCAATTTATAAGTTATTTTCAGTGATTACATACGTCTACTTTCCGATGTAATAATTTTCTTAGATTGGAGTTGGTGGTTTTTTATAAATTAAATTATTTTATTTTTCCTCTTTTCGAAACACCACGAACTCCAACTTAATCTAATTTTTATGTTTCACTATAAACGAACACTGCGTTCCCTAAGTTTTATTAACAATTTTGTGTTCTTTGTTTCAGGTATGTACCTACTCTTATTCTGCCTGTATGAATAACTGTAAGTTTTTACTACCATCAGTATATTTTTATTTTTATTTTATTTTATTTATAAATGTCTATTTGGTGAGACATCTGTATTGTAATACAAGTTGTGGAAATCGTTAAATACATTTCAAAATCTAATGGTATACTACGAAGTTCACTAATTAATAGGTTACCAACTATAGTACTCAGCATAACATTATATTAATTAATGTTGTATCATTCGCATCCATAATAAATTTGAATCAAGAAAAGCAGTTTTCTGGATCATTTAATAAAAACTCTGTGTTTTTAATTTTTATCCAATTCCCTGCTATTCCTGTTTATTAATTAAGTTATTATCTGTTATATTAGTCATTTTTTCTAAGCTTTGGTGATGATTCTAGAGATTCTGACTGGTGAAATTAGAAGATTAATTCAAATTTTTTAGTTTTTCATAACGTTTCTTCTTCTAATTCTGAGTCCGTTTTCAAGTGATGTTAGAAATACCTAAAGTTAATCCATCATCGATCATTAGTTCGAACTGTTATCATCGATTCTCACTATAAAAAACAAATTATTGGATAAAAAATACTTGGTAGGTTTCACATTAAGATATAAAAAATAAAACGAATTTATTTTGAAGAATCTTTAATCTCGATATATATATTTCGGGTGACTAACCCCATCTTCAGGAGAAACAGAAAGTAACTGTTACTTTCTGTTTCTCCTGAAGATGGGTTAGTCACCTGTATATATATCGTTAGATTCTTCAAAATAAATTCGTTTTATTTTTTATATCTTAATGTGAAACCTACCAAGTATTTTTATCCAATAATTTTAAAAAATGTTTCACCAAGTATCAACACCAAATTCCTTAAAAACTATAAAAAACAAACATTTTGTGGAAAAAGACTCAAGGTTCGTTTCAAAACTCAATTGTCCGATTAGTGTTTTTGGACTCAATTCCAGAAGGAAGAGAGAGAGTGTTGGTAGACCTCCTGACAAACAATTAAAGCAGCTGCTATATTTGCAAATACCCTTTAATTTTTTAAACATTTTTAATTCGGAGCCCCTACTTAGACCTCTATAATGGATTTTTGAAAAATTATATTTTTAAAAAACTTATTCTTTCTTTATAATTTCATTATGGCCAGCTAGTCTAACCTGAAAATGTCTTTTAGATTATATTGGGCAAATTGTTCAGATACCGAGAAATCTACCAAACATTCTAAATGGCCTATACAAATTTATTCAATATTTTAATTTTGGGCTAATAATTCAGTCTATAGAAGAATTACACTAGGATTGAAATGACTAATAACTCAACACTGTGCCTAACACCCATACATAAATCACCCTTGTTACAACTTGTTTAATTGGTTGATCAAATGGGAACCGATGCTTTTCCAAAATGTTTATCCCCTTGACTTCTATGGACTAAAACTCAACCCTGTTTCGACTTTTACAATCTTCAATTTGTTAAGACCGTGTGTTCAGACATCCACCTCTAATCTCCACCTTTAATCTCTCCTCTTCTCTTCGGCTCTCAAGGACGCCTATTGCTGATACCTATTTTCGCTATGCCCCTTCTAGAGACCAAAACTCAACGTATATATATATAATTTTTTGTAAATAAATGCTTATTTAGGATTTCTTGAATAAAATTTTTAGAATGTATTTTGATGAATTTCCAACTCCCCCGTTGACTTTCCAACTGTTATTTTAAGATGCATGATAAAAGAGGAGTTATTTTCAATATATAGAGCATTTCAAATTTATTTCTTCAACACTTAAAAATAGAATCTTTTCCCTTAATAAAAAACAAAAAACAAAACAAATGAAACATTTGCGATCCAAGTGAGCCATTAATTGAGTACATTTTTTGAACATATATGAGCTGAGAGAGTTCAATTTTAATTGATTGTTTTAATTTCATCCAAACCACCAGTCCATCGTAATTGTTTTTATTATTAATTCATTTGCAAATATGGCTAATAAAAATAGCCCGTGTTTTGTTTGTTTGTACTAGAATTAGTTTGATTGTACATGAAAAGGGTCACTCTTTAAAATGGTACATTAGTTCCATTGGCGTGGCTCCTAAGATAATTCGCCACTCTGGCTCTCGTTCAATCTATTAGGCTTTATATAGCCTGGCAGCTAAACCTGGACCCTATGGACCCAGCCACTCTTCCTCACGCCTGCCTGCAGCTCCAGCATCTTCATTCATTCATTTAGCTAAGCCCCTCAGTATCTCTATTCAAACTCAATCTACTATCTCTGCATAAAAATCTTAAAATCAATCCATAATTTAAAAACATGAATATTTATTTTTATTTTTTATGTTCTTTATTTATTTATTTTTATTTTTTATGTTCTTTATTTATTTATTTTTTTTTTTTATTTTAGAAAACATTACAAATGCAAAAGTTGGAGCTGAAATCAGAATCACTGACCTGACTTTTAAAGTACTTTAAAACTCATCTTAGACATTTTTTCCCATTGAAAATATACTTATCAAATTTTCAAATGAACAATTGAAAAAAAAATTAAGGATCTGTACGCTTTTCGAAAATTTTAGTAATTTGATAATTTTTTGTCAGCGAACGGTTTGGTCTAGAAACCAGTAGCTTGTTTTAAAGTGTTTTAAATTTAAGTTACTAACATTTAAGAGCTTATAGTTATATTATAAGGGTTCAATTTTTTTAAATTTTTTTCTTGGCTTTTCGGCCTTTCTAGCCATAAGCCAATTTACGATACTATTTATCTTATTTAAATTTGTCCCTACCCCGGGGCTCAGATTTTAGCCGGATGCCTCGAGTCGGATTCGAACCCGGGTCCACTTGGTTAGCAGGCTGACACGCTACCACCTAGCCTATCCGACCCCCCCCTTTTTTTTTTTAATTTTTACTTTCTCTTACATTCTACAGAGCAGATACATTTTAAATATGTATTAACTTTCGTAAGGTTCAATTTTCCGGGTCCGGAAAAAAAAATTATCTTAGGGGAAATTAATCGCTGGAAGATTCATCATATTTTTATTTTCTGGTGATTTTGAAATATATATATTATTCAAAATGCTTATGTACAATTTACAATATACCTATATTTAAAAGGTAAAAAACCTAAAATAAATGGATGCTTAAAATGGAAAAAAATTCTAACCGACTTTTTAATTTTTATTTAATTATTTTTTTTATAAAATAAATCATTTATTTTTAGTTTGATCCTCACTAAATGTTTTTGGCCCTCATGAATTGTTTTTGATATTGAATTTTTACTTTCCATAAGAAGGGTAATTATTTTAATATTATAAGAATTTAAAAATATTGAAAAATAGAATTTTAGACAATATTTCTAATTGATGTTTTCACATAGATCTTCAAATTTGTGATGTTTATGTTTTAATTCTAATTCTTAAATACTAATCCGCGGGATCTCTGTCTACGATGAATTTTACCTAAACCCATTCTCTTTTCGAAGTCTTCTGTCTTCAACATTATAAAAGTTAATTTCACTCTGATAACTCTTAAGTGTTAGTATTCGATCGTTTTAAGATATAGAAACCGAATTCAGGTTTCTTATTTTTTAAAAATGTTTGGTATGATTATTTTTAAATGATTGGGCTCAACAAGTGTCACAAGTTTGTGAATTGTATTTTTTTATTTTTATTTTTATTTCTATTGCGAGGGAATTAATTTGAAAGTGGAAAATTGGTAGAACGAGGTTGTAAGTGAAAGTCATGTTGTACACAGCAGGTTCTTCAACTCCCAAGCTCTAATCATTACCATCTAATCAGTTATCATTTTGAAAAATTTTCATACCAAAAGTTATAGACCGAGAGCTACTGACCATTTTGGAAGCTGATTTCAGAACCCAAATAACATATCCCATACTGTAGTGTAATCAGCACACACCCTGAAAGTCAAATTCTTACTCGCCAAATCGAGCCGTTGAGACCTCTGAAGATGTCAAAAAATACTGTAAAATAACTCCTAAACTGTTTACTCTACGGCAAATTTCATTAGAAGCAAAATTGTAGAGGATGTAATTTTTTAAAAAAATTTGAAAATTATCACCCAAATAAAAATTCTAGCCCTTTCGACCAAACTCAACTAAATTTTGTATACATATTCTGTGGGCCCCCAAAAAGCTAGAAATCTAAAAACTCACCACCCAAAATTTTGAGGGGGGGGGGGGTGTAGAGTCAAAAATGAAAATCTAGGCCCTTGTACCAAACTCAACCAAATTTTGTATACATATTCTGTGGACCCACAGAAGGCTAGAAATGCAAAAACTAAGTTAAGTTTGGGGGGCTTACACGGGCTACATTTGAAGGAAAAAATTGTCCCGGGTCGCAGATATATAATAATATACTAATTCTACTGATTTTGTTGATCAAAAAAGATAGTTGATAATATTTATAAAAAAATATTAATTGTTAAAATAAATACAAATCTTTTATAAAACAATGTTTAAACGTTTAATCAAACCCAACAATTTATGTAGAATTTCTCTCTTTCTCAATGGAAAGTTTTCAACTAAGACTAGCTAATAAATATGTGTTTATTAATTAAAATTGTATTATTTCATCGGTCCATTTTATAATTATATATTTTTATTCTTCAATCAAATATGAAAAAATAATCATGAAAAATATTACAGTCATGCAAAAATGAAAATATTAACAGAAACGTTTTCAGACAAAAAGCTAAAATTTGGTGCATTGTAATGCAAAGTACATAGTTCCGTACCATTTTCAGCTCATTAACTAAAACCTTTCAAGATTGGTATTTTGTACTTTCAGAAAATGTTTTCAGGTAAAAAGCTAAAATTTTGTGCATTGTAAGATATTTGCGTACCAATTTTCAGCTCATTAAGTAAAACCTTTCAAGATTGGCATTTTGTACTTTCAGAAAACATTTTCAGGTAAAAAGCTAAAATTTGGTGCATTGTAGATATTTGCGTGCCACTTTTCAGCTCATTAACTAAAACCTTTCAAGATTAGCATTTTGTACTTTCATAAAATGTTTTCAGGTAAAAAGCTAAAATTTGGTGCATTGTAAGATATTTGCGTACCGATTTTCAGCTCATTAACTAAAACCTTTCAAAATTGGCATTTTGTACTCTCAGGAAACGTTTTCAGCTAAAAACAATTGAAAATAATATGCATCTGCAAATCGTTATTTATTTTTTACGTAATTGATATTTTTTCATCAGAGAAAATAAATAATTCTAAATATTCGAGAAACCATTTTTTTTGTAAATTAATCCGCCAACACCACTCAACTTGTCCATGCATGTCTCGACTCGTTTGAATAGTCTCGAGTTTTTATCATTAAAAAATCTATTAAATATTTGTAATTGGAAATAAGCAAAACGGTCAATTCTAGAGCAATTGAGTACTAATGCTATCTATTGCAGGCCTGGCTAACCTGAATTGCACCGCGTGCCTATCTGCTGATTAACGACTTGAAAATTTTTGAGGGCCTCACATAATAAATAAGAATAATTACAATTTTTGCAATATTTTTTTTTTTCGAAATCTGCCTTTACAACGAATTTGGTACTTATCCATTTTTATTGTATGTGTATTAATATTAATTTAAATGTAGCGATTATTTTAATTCTACTTTTTTCGCGACCCCCAGAAATCTATTGAAAAATTTTCTATAAGTTTCATATATTTATTTATTTTTTATATTGCCTACAAGAAAGAAATGAAAAATAATCCGACGAAAGTATAAATTAACCGAAAAGAGATTTTGACAAATAAAAAGATTTTAAGAATTCCTTAGTCATTAGAAGAGCTTAAGAATTTCGAAGATTATTCCCTCCTTCTTCAGGAGGTTTCAAAGGGTCAATGAAACGTCGGTTTTTGAAAGGAAAGGAGGACGGATTCCAATAAATTACACCTTATTTGATATGTATTAATTTTTCTTTAACAACTGATACATTCAATTATTATCTTAAAGTATGTATTTTTTCAAAATTAATTAATTGTATTTTTTATTCTAACTACCTACAAAAGAAATAAAAAATACAAAGAAGTGTAGCTAATTATTATAATGATGATTGCTATTTTTCTTTTATCTTGTTAAAGAATAGGCCAGGCGCCATAAGCGAGCTTAATTTTTTCCATTTTCTATTTACGTGAGGGTGGGCTTTTGATTTTTTCATTGGATGTTTTAAACAGGCGAAGGCACATTAAGCAAAGAACTTGGCTTCATTAAACTAAATCTATTTTATAATTAGACGCCAGGTTGATAAATAAACCAATAGCTCTAATTTTTAATTAAGGCGCTGGTTAATTTTAACTTGACATTTTTTTGATAATTCATTTTGGAATTTAGAATAAAAAAATAATTAAAAAGAAATTTGCAATCATTTGAAGTGTACCATAGAACCTCAAGAAGTGAGTCAACAAATACCTACCATCTTTTGGTGAAATTTCTATTTTTAGTTTCGTTATGAAAATTCTACACTTGCATAAATATTTCAATTTAATTCAATAAATATATATTGAAAATTTCGGGGGCGGCTGATTATAAATGATTTTATTACTAGGGGACGGAGGAATTAGAAATACAGTCTTTGTTTTTATACGAAAAAATATTTATATTGATTATATTCTGATATAATTTTTTTTTTTTTTATTGAACCAATTATTTTACATGAATTAATGTATACATTGTATTTGAGCTTCGACTTCGGAGATTACTTCCCCATTATCGACTGTCCTTGATCATCTTTTTAGTCCTTGTTTTTTATTAAGAGGAAAAAACTATTTAAATAAAAAAAACCTCTTTTCCGATAATTATTCCATTCCCATTTCTTTTTCCCCTTCTGATATAATTATCTAGTAAAAGTTAAATAGATAAACTGTTGATCATAGCATCCTAGTTCGTAAACTGCACGACCTAGCGGGGTTCTCTGGTGCTGCCTGTAGACTGATCTTCTCTTATCTGTCAGGGCGAAGCCAGTGGGTCGAGACGGGTGGTGAGACCTCCTCCTCTAGAGGTCTGACACGCGGTGTCCGCCAGGGCGGGGTTTTATCTCCCTTGCTTTTCTCCCTATTTATCAATGATCTTCCTGAAGTTCTCCGCCATTGTAGATACCATCTCTTCGCCGATGATCTTCAGATCTATTCCCACCTAGGACACGTCGACAGGAGGCTTTCTGTTGAAAAAATTAATACCGACATTGAATCGATTTCCCAGTGGTCTACCGTGAATGGATTGATGCTCAACCCCGCGAAGACACAGGCGATTGTATTATCCTCCCGCGGTGAATGTCTGTGGCACAGACATCCCCTACTCAAAACATGTCAGAGATCTTGGCATGGTCATTAACTCTAGATTGACATGGAGTGACCATGTTAGTCTTATTTGTAAAAGAGTATATGGTTCGTTGTATCCTCTCCGAAAAATGGCCCACGCAACACCTGTCTGGCTGCGCCGAAGACTTGTTCTCGTCTTATTATTACCCCACTTCTTGAATGGAGAGGTCGTATACTACGGCCTCGACAGCGTTTCTCTCCACAGGTTATTGGTGGCATTTAATTCGTGCATAAGATACATTTACGACCTGGGCCATATGGATCATGTTTCTGAGAGGGTAGTAGAGGTATTAGGCTTCAGCCTTCCTAACTATCTAAAGGGTAGATACCTGAGGTTTGTCCATAGGGTCCTTATATCGGGGTCTCCTTCCTACCTGGCGGAACTACTTACCCCTGGTCCTTCAATAAGATCAAGAGCCCTGGTATGCCCGCGACATCAGACTGCCCTCAGATCGAGGTCATTTGAGATCACATCCCCATGACTGTGGAACTCAATGCTCTCTGCCCTAAGACAACCATCCTCTGCTGCCCGCTTTTTGCGTGGACTCACTGAAGCTTTATCATGCTAATACTATAGCCTCTAACTTATATTTTATATTGTGTAATATATATTTTGTATTTTTTATATTTTGTTTTGTTTTTTGTATTTTTATATCTAATTTGTATTTTATTTTTCTTTATATTGTTAATCTCTATATTTGTCAGTTTCTTTTTTTTTTTTTTTGAATGTACACTATAAGGTTCTACTCTGACCTATGTACATAACATCATTAATAAATAAAAAATAATAATAAATAAATTGGAAGAAAATGCTAAAACTTTTCAAGACACAGTACCTACAGTCTCTGTATATTTTGAAGATGATTTGTGTGGGGGCGGGGGTTGAGCAGTCTCAGTCACCTCTAGTAATAAATTCAAAATGATAAAATATTCAAAACAGATCTTGAAACACCTGTTAGTTTGTTTCGCATTTCAAACCAGAAATACTAAAAATAGGGAGTCAAAATCAAGCAAGTTATCTGCATTAGAAAGATTTTGACATATATGTATGGTTCATTTATGTTTATTTGAATGAGAACGTTTGGAAATTTAAAAAACCTTTTCATTCAATAAATAAATCAATAAATTTTTTAAAGAAATATAAATATATAATTTTCAATTAATTAAAAGCATTTCCTTACTTAATTTTTAAATGTCTTGAAAAATAAATTATAATTCATTTTTGAATTATGAAAATTGATCAAATTAATCAGTAAAGCGCGTCTCCATATGTCTTTGAAATATGAACTCTAGAACATTTCTTATGAATTTAAAAATACAGTATAGTCCCGAAAACTCGGCCTAATGTGAACCGAAGGGTGGCCGAGTTTGTGAAAATGCCGGATTATCGGGTACGAGGATTTTCTCAGAAAATACAGTACTGTACTTATATGTATTGTTTGCTTGAGGATACAACACAGAATAAATTACCCAAATACCCTTAAACAAAGGAAAAGTACGTACTTTATGAAGGCATAAAGCATTTACTACATGAAAAAGTGTTTTGTTTTTTTGCCCTGCCAGTGTGTGGCCGAGTTATCCGGACTGCCAGGATATCGAGTGCCGGGACTCTACTGTATTACTTAACATGACTAAAATGTGGATAACTATTTTCTTAAAAAAAAAAAAATAATAATAATTTATATAATAATAATAATAATAATAATATAGGATCATGTGGGCCAGAGTGAATTCTCTCTCCACATCGACCGAGCCTAATCCTAAATAAGATCTGAAGGGATAGGTGAAATTTTTCCAAGCTGAGAAAGTGCATTAACTCGGATAATAATAATAGAAAAATATATACACCACGCGCGAACATAAGTCAGCCCCGAAAGACCTCAACTCCAGCATGGAAAGTACGGCTCGAGAAAAACATCAACGAGGCCCGGAGCAAGGCTGATATCATAGATGCTTATCTAAAGAACATCAGCTCTAGGAGAATAAACAAGAAAATCCATCGACTGGCAGGGAGCGCTGGAATCAATCTCCTAAGACAAGAGAGCACTCAAGAGTTGATTAACCTTAAAGATGTTTTTAGGCAAAAGGCGAAAGTAAAAGGAGCTAGGTTGCGGAGATATAATGAGCTGTCCAAAAGAAAAATCAAAACTCAGAGTTCTACACAAATAGGAAGAAATTCTTCAGAAAATTAGACCAACAAAATGAATGCCCAACAACGAGCCAACCTGATGTAGATCCTGCATATTTTTCATAAATACTGGAGCTCTATCTGGTCTTTACCAGAAACTACTCTAGAGATGCAGAATGGCTAGGATCTATTGAAAGAGCTAATATGCTGAGGTAGTACCAATGCTGTCTCAAAATTCACTACTGAGGATATCTTCAAGGCTGTGAAAAGGACGAGTAATTGGAAAGCCCTGGCCCTGATAAAATACACAATTTCTGGCTTAAATATCTAACATCTTGTCATGTAGTCATTGGCCCGATGTTACACAACCGCGCTAAATGAACCGGAAACAATACCTAAATACTTAACGGTGGGAAATACATACCTACTATACAAGAAAGGTAGTAGTACAGCACCAGAGAACTACCGACCGATAACCTGTCTATCTGTTATGTACAAGATGTTTACATCTCTGATTAATAATAGAATATATGACCATTGCGATGCAAATAATTTAATCGAGGTGGAACAAAAAGGTTGCTTCCGAGGCTCGTTAGGCTGTAAGCAGCAACTTACTATTGATGTTATTGGATTGGCAACTAAGTAATTGCGGATTTTTTTTAGAAAATCAAAGACAATTTTTTAATGGAACTAAATAACTTTATTCTGTAATGTATTGCCCATTTTGATCAATGACCTTTTGCCATCTTTCAGGCAGCATCATAATCCCACGTTCATAAAAACTTCTGGTTTTTATTAGCAAAAAACTGAATCAGGTACGATTTGACATCATCATCATTATTGAAATTTTTACCATTCAAGGAGTGAGAAAAGAATAAATTCGGCGGCTTTTTTATCAAAATCGTTTTGGAAAATTTCGAAAATGCTACAAATGTCATGGGTACTTACTCTAAATATATATGGTATAATATAAATCAGCCCACCTCAATTTCTTATGAATTAGCCAAAGCCTCTAATTCAAAATTTAATAATTATTTGTTCTTATGTTTAACAAGCATTTTAATCCCATAGTACAGCACTCTCATAGTTTAAGAAACAGAGACAGACAGGCATTTTCTAAAAACCATAATTTCGACTCAGGTGAACTTAAAACGTAAACATCTGTAAAAATTAATAAGTTGTTGTAGGGAAATAAGGACAATAGCTTATGGAAATATTTTTTATTTTATGCCAACGTTTCATCAACTTTGTTGACTTCCTCAGTGCTCAAACAAATTAACTTCTTTGCATATTTGTCATTTTATAAATATTCATTCTTAGCAAACACATATAGGCCAGTCATCGAACAGATTGAAAATATTTTCAACATTAGTTTAATATATGCAAAGAAGTTAATTTGTTTGAGCCCTGAGGAAGTCAACAAAGTTGACGAAACGTTAGCATAAAATAAAAAATATTTGCATAAGCTATTGTCCTTATTTCCCTACAACAACTTATTAATTTAATCGATGGACATAAATAATCAAAATAATCTGTAAAAATCTCAACTTCATATTTTCCATCACACACAAGATGTCCATCACTACTACTAATAGATCACCCATACTTTTAGGTGAGTAATCAAAATACAAGCTTTGATGTCTGACGCCACGCCGCGTGTGAACTGCTTCATTTAAATCAATCTGCCACGCGGCGGCAAACGCAATGCAAAACGCCGATATCTAAGATATATTCCGCCTTTCTGTTGTCAATTTAAAATCACTGTTTATTCGAAGAATGACAATAAAAAAAAGCTTATAAAGATGAAGGGCCTTTGGCTTTTGTTTATTTAGGACAGCTGAGTTGATGTAGCTGATGCTTAAATAGGTCTTCTGAAAGGTTCCCGATGCTGGCTTATTTCCTGTCGCCTGATGTGACCCAGTTGCTGTCTCGCCAGGAGTCTAATTAGCCCCGAAGCAACACTCCTCTTCAGGTGACTCTTGGCACGGTTTACCCTGCCGCCCAGCAATCCATCTTCCTCTCGGATTTAACCCGCTCCCTGAAGAAGACAAAAAGCCTTACCATTTCTAAACTTTAGCTTGCTTCACACGCTATGTTTTTTTTTCAAATACCTATCCCTTTTTAAAATAAACTTAAAAACAAATTCCAAAAATTTAAATTATTTGTAGTTAAAAATAACAAAATAAAAAAATAATTAATCTAACTGACAGTGGACCGAGGCAGACTTTGATATTAATCCGAGAATAATTTAAGTGATCATTTCGCATTAATTAAAAGAGCTCAGAATCAAGAAATGTTAAACTTAAAAGACCTATCATACATATAAGCCATAAGAGCGAAGTTGATTATATATATACAAGTATGTATAGGAAAGATTAAAATAAATAAAAGGGTGAGAATGGTCCCTTCTAATACGATAATATCAGCTGAGTAGACTTTTTCAATAATTATGGAAAAAAAATCGAAAATCCAAGTTTTAGATTTATATAAATATGGACCCTTTTACAAATGAAGTTTTTCGACAAAAATGTTATTTTAAGCTTTTGTAAAAAAAATCAAATGAAATATTTCATGATTTGATTTATCAACAAGTTTTTTTTAAATGCAATCGAATGCAAGAAGGGGCGCACCAGTAAGATGCAGCCCCTATGGATCTCGAAAGACTCTTACATTACCGAAGAGAAGGGTAAGTTTATCAAGTGAGGGGGTGGAGGCGTAGGTGTTTGTGCACTCGGATTTTGAAGGTTTGAAGATTATAAGTGCTGGGAAAGACGGAAGCCACGAGAGAGTTCCAGTTCCTTGAAGTCATGGAACAAAAGCGTATTGGCGAATGAAGTGGCCCAGTACTTTTCTAATTTAACCGCGAAAGAGTGTTGGGAATCGGCAAAACGCGTGCTACGAGCAAAGCATGCTTTGGGACGAATTACTAATTTTAACTCATCAGAGCATCTGCCGTTATAGTATCTATAAAATAGGGGACAGTGCGGAAACATTTCTTCGATGAGCTAGCGAGCGTGGGAGTTGGTGAGAGTAGAATCGTCAATTAGTCTGACAGCACGTTTATGAATTGCATCCATGGTAGCATCAAGAGAAGTAATACATTAAATTATGAAAATTGTGGGTAGTTCTTAATCCTTAATGTACACATGATAGCAGATAGCAGAAAATACTGGTACTTTAGTAGCTGAAATATTGGCAACTACATGTACATATTCATGCAATGATTTAAACAATTTGTAGAGTTAAAACAGTTGCAATAGAGTCATTAATTACATTTCCCAAAGTTACATTTCCAGTTACAGCTAGATAAAATACTGCTATATAATGTTACTAAGTTATAGTCTCCAAAATTATAATAGCCAAAAATCTGTAAAAATTCTGAGGGATAGCTACTATTATAAGGATAAATTCTACATAGTTTCAAATTTTTCCAACCATTACTTTGGCCGGAATAAAAAATGGATCTTTCAATGGCAAAAGCTCCATGTTATTTAGATGAGAAACTTACATCGCTAGGGACACAGGTTATAAATGAGATAGAAACTTGAAACTTGGGAGATATTTCTTTTATTTATTTTGAACCATATGAGACCTTGCCAGCGTAAAAATTCGAAAATATCCAAAATAAGGACCACCCTAGTATCTATGATGGGTATGTGTGTGATTATTTCTTCCGAACACCATTTGAAACTAAAATTTTTAAACAGCTTTTTTACGATTCTTGGATTTTTTTCTTTATTTGTACATAAACTTTTTGCGTCTCTCATCAATTTAATCTTCGTTTATTTGGAACGAAAATAAGCCTAAATCTAAAAAAGAATTCTAAAACTCCTCATCTTTTGAAATTTACAGATAAATAATAAACATTATCTATTGCATGGCTGCATGGCTGTTTACTTAACCCAGATTCAGCGAGCCTTTCTGGATGCTTTTACTGGTAATAAGAATTATATTATCTTTTTTAGAAAGAAATCTCCAACCACAAAAAAGTATCTTTTTATGAATCAAGGCTTCATCTATTTATAATACATATAAACACTTCATTTACTAATCTAAAAATGTTTGGTGGGATTCTGCTGAAAATGTCTCCAAGTAGAAATTTAGGAACAAAAGCTTATGACCTAGATCTAGAACTCGATCCAAAAGTTTATTTTATGTTTTTAATCTGTTTTTTATTTGCGAAAATCATATTAAGAGGTGATATCTATTAGTAGTATATAGAATTAATAATTACATGCAATGGAAAAGGGAATTCACCCCTCCTGATATCAAGGGGCAGAAAGTTATCAGGGAAACAATTTCCATTCTCCCATAAGACCAATCCATTTACTTTCCCTTTAACTAGCCCCCCTGATTTTCACCAATATTCTTTGATGGATTATGAACAGAGGAACAATTAGTTTCCCACGTCTTAAAAGTTACAATATTTTTTTTTTTTAATTTTCAAAGACTTAGGTGTCGGTTCAAGGTGAAACATTTTTAAATAAGAATAAATAAAATTGCAAGGAATGTTTTATCTCAACTCAAAACATATATTTGCTTTATTTTTGTAAAAAGTACCTTCCAATTTTATTTACTCTTAGTTTCAATATTTGGTCATCATTGTTTAAGAAATAGCTTTTTGATTGGGACAATTACTGATCTAACTTGAGGTGGGTGGTTGGACACATATCTGGCGGCTAGCTGATTTAGCTGACAATCCTACAAAATTAAATCTTTCAAGACGCGAATCCACAAAATCGTCTGCTGTTCCACTTTTTAATATTCCACTAATTCCATCACTTTCTTTTTCTTTTTGGCCATTTTTGACTTCTATCTGAAGATTACACTACTCAAATTTTTATCCCGTAAACTTAACAATGGATTCCACTAGAGTTTTATACGCTGATTATTATCATACAATTTCCCGATTTTTTACAACACGTCAGAGTTTTGAGATATTATCGGTCAAAAGGACGAAAAATGCCATTTTGACCTATTTTCGAGTCCATTATATATTAAACAGCAATATTTGAAATCAAAATATTTTGTTGACTTAATAGAAAACTGCTTCCTCTTTGATTTTAAAAAATTACCACTTGTTCTTAGCTCAATTATAACTCTAGTTATAACTAAAAAACCAAAACTACGTGATTATAAAGGATAATAAACATGGATAAAAACATAGATGCACAAATAAATATATTAAAAAAAGTAGAAGAAACTTTAAAACAATAAATAACAAAAAAGTAAAATTACCTAATTTTCGAAAAATTTAATCCAGTTTTTGAAAACAATCTTGATTATACGATTTTATTAAATTTAATTATAATGCAATTATAAGTACAATGGAAAAAATGCTGATGACGAAATTTTAAATCCATATAAACTAACAGAATGTGTTCAAAATTGCCACAATTTTTCACTGGTCAAATCAGTAATTTTATCATCGCATTCGGCCCCCTATTGTCGGCATTTGCAACTCCACTCCCCACCACCTTTTTTGCTCTCGAAACCCTGGCTAATGCTCCCACTCGTTCTTATTCATACAACTACCACAGGGTAAACATCTCTTAAAATAACTCTATCTGTGTTATTCGCTAGTTGTATGGGCCTAAAAGGTTCTGCAATGTATATGTTTTTTGGTGCCCGCTCGCTTGGTGACCAACAAAACCTATACGCTCCTTTGCTCTAATAAGCGGCAAAAAACCAACCCTTTTCTTTCTAGACAAATACAGAAAGGGCATTTTGGCGCTCAATATCTTGAGCAGCGCCCACAGCTCACACACGGCGTATTCAATTTTACGCAAGGCATCGCGGAACGGGAACCAGGCTCCAAATGGCCTGTACCTTTCCTAAACACTCTTCTTGATCCATCTACACCACTCCACAAATATAAAACCTTCCCCTTCTTTAATTACTGAATAAATTTTATATAAACGTTAAATTGTTTTACCCTTTTATTTCATACAATTTTGAAGAGAACTAACCTTATCTTCCCTCCATTTTTGTTCTTTTACAGGATATCATATGTCTATAGCATTAATTAACTAGATAATGACAATAGGCCCTATCGAAACATTTCTTTTATTATAAAGTAAAAAACAGCTTCCTTGAGGACTTACAACACTCATAACAAAAAGGAGCAATACTTTCAAAACAGAATGCCCTCTAACAAGTGTAGAAATAGAGTGGGCCTTTTCTCTATTGAAATATATTTTCGACTACAGTAAAGGTATAACTTATCGGAAAACCATTTAGAGATGGATGCACATGATTTGGTATTTTAACAAAAATTATTAATTTTTTCTTTTATTAACTGTTTGTACCATTTATAATTTATAAGATTTCTTAATCAGATATGGACGACTGTTTATATGCAAACCTTATCTTTAGACCCTTGTACTAAATGAATTAGCAATAATACATGTTGTTAAATTTACGGAGATTAGATGAATTCACGTGCTTTCAATGTTGGACCAATGATGAATACGTGCATACTAGATTATAGGATTTTCTTAATTCTAAAGTGGTCGGGATATGAAAATATCCACAAATCCTCTGTTCTGTTGAACAAGAACAAATTCCAGTCTCTACAAGTCATTGAGATGAATTAATTATATAATTTATTGGTTCGATTTGTACTTATCACTAAAGGGCATTCATGATGATTTTTACATTGTTATGTGTATCGAAGAGAAATTATTTCAATAATAGAGACAAAGTGCTGATTATATATTACGTTTTGTATCTAATTAGAGCTCTGAACACTGCTAATTAGTGACAACTTAACAAATATCAATTTTTTTATAAGTCTTAATAAATTGTTTTGAGATCATCTATTTTCGGCTAGGTTAAATTTATCTAGGATTAGAATTTTACTTTTGTTTTTTGTTATTAAATCAAATTTTAATCTATCATTATAAAAGAACATTAAATTTAGTTTTATAGTCATCTTATTTTCAATAGTTTCTTTGATTTTATTCCAAAAAATTATTCTAACGTTAATATTTGCTTAAACAGACTCTAGATCAGGGGTATCCAACATACATGGGCCACATTTGAAGAAATAAAATTGATTCGGACGGCAGATATATAGTAATTCTATTGATATTTGTTATTCAAAAAAAAGTTAATAATGTAGAATAATAATATTCACCATGACAAAGAACCATCATAGCATAACAATCTTTGAATTCTTTTCCTTCAGGATTTTGTTTTTAAATCAATTAGCTATCTATATATATAAAATTAAGGTTTTGTCTGTACATTGGTCAAATCACGTAATTGGTCCAAATCACGCCAAATTTTGGTTGCACACGTTTCAAGCAAAGTTATGAACGAAAACACACTCAACAAAATTCACGTCTGTATGTCTGTACGTTTATGTGGTTTCCGCGAAAAGTTGCTCAAAATCGGCTGAAGGGATTATTATGAAATTTCATTTTTGGATTAGATGTCTTCTAACTTACGTTTATTACTATATAACGTTTTGATATTTTGACCCCAAAAACGGGGTGGGAGGAGGCACACTAATGGAAATAATCAAATAACTCCTAAAGTATTAACTCTACGGCAAATTTTGTAATGAGCAAAGTTGTAGGAGATGTGATTTCTAACAACTTTTGTTTAAAAGAATTCCCCTATAAAACCTCCCAAAAAGAGGGGGGGGTGGTAAAAATGTAAATTCTTGCCCTTGGATCAAACTCAAACAAATTTTGTATAGATAATCCGTGGACCTCTAGGGAGCTATAAATGCAAAAAATAACCACCCAAAATGGGGGGGGGGGTAAAAAATGTAAATTCTTGCTCTTGGAGCAAACTCAACCAAATTTTGTACACATACTCTGTGGGCCACTAGAAGGCTAGAAATGCAAAAACCGTGGGCGGGGTGCAGTGGTGGGGTGCGGGGTGTTTGTTCGGGGGTGGGAGGCATAGTGGGGGTGCTTGGTGTGGGGGTGATGGGTGAGTTTCAGGTGGTGGGGGTCCAGGGGGCGTAGCGGGGTGGTTTTTATAAAAATAAAAGTTGTTTGATTTTTTTCTTTTACTTCAAATAATTGCCAAATCACCAAAATCTGCGGAATATACCTTTTTTTTAAATTTCGATTAAAGGATATCCTGTAAGTTTGTTAATAAAAATATTGGTGCATAATGTGGTTTTTATTCTAATAAATTATCCAGCCGTCTAAGCTTAATAGGTGTATATTTCTTGATTATAACACAACTACATATTATATTTATACATATGTAACGTGCATTAAATTTTACAAAATATAAAATGTGACATATTTTTCTTCGGTTTTATTTTTATTCACTCGGGTCAATGAGCTCCTATTATATACTTATATATCTTTTAATATTTATTTTAATATCTATTTAATCATATTTTTTTAGTTATATAAGTTAAGGAAAAATTTTAATAATATGATTAATTCTGTAAAAGAGTCCTTGAAAATCAAATTTTTTCAGGAAAAGGGCGAAGGTACTTACAAGTCCTTTAAGATAACTCTAAAACACACACACATATATATGACTTTAAGAAACATTGATGTCAACAACTTAAAAAACTTTCTCCATTAATATAAATTAAAGAAAGTTTCTTAAAATTTTTCCATTTCAGAATTCGTAATAATTCGTTTTATGATATGATTTTTTCCTGCTACTCTCTTTAATTAGTTTAACTTTTAGAAGCATGTCCTTTTAGAACTAAATTTGTTTGTCTGTTTTGTTTATTTATGCGATGAAATATACGCGCATGTTAATGTTATATCATGGTGGATGTCTTCTTAGTTATTATGACAAACGATCAAATATATATATTAATACATATATATAATTTATAATCTAAATCGTATATGAAAAAGTCATGATATTTAAAAAATATATTTTTCTTTGCAGCTGAAAATATGGTTAAATTAGAGCGTTTTGCGTTTTTAATAAACAAATTGCCTTTAGAAAAGTTCTACCCTTTAAGATGAGGCAAAAATTAGCCTTTGCATTGACCTATATAGAACCATTTTCAAAAAACTATTTCAAATTTAAAATGATATTTAAATCTATATAAATATATATAAAATTAAGATTTTCAAATCGCCCCAAATTTTGGCTGTACACGATTCAAAAAAAAGTTTGGAAGAAAACACCCCTCAACAAAACTGGTGTCCGCGCAAATTTTGTTCGCAAGTGGCATAAAAACGACTGGAGGTATTTTTATGAAATTTCGTATTTGGATCAGATGTCTTTTAACTTAAGATGCTTGCTATAGAACATTTTGATATTTCGACCCCAAAAGAGGGTTTGGGAGGCACTAATTATCAAATAACTCTTAAACTATTAACTCTACGGCAAATTCTGTTAGAAGGAAAGTTGTAGAATGTGATTTCTGATAACTTTTGTTTAAAGAAATTTCAAAAAACAACATTTAAAAGAGGTGGGGAAAGTCACAAAATGAAAATTCTATCGCTGTGACCCAAACTCAACCAAATTTTGTATAAAAATTTGTTGTTCACCAGAAAACTAGAAATGCAAAAACTTGCCACCCAAAATGTGGGAGCGGGGTCAAAAAATTAAAATTCTATCCTTTGTTAAGGGTAGAATCGTGTGGGTTCTTGGTGAAACATTTTAAATAAAGTAAAGAAAATTTTGAAAAATTGAAGAAACTTTAAAATACTAGGTAGGTTTCAGAAAAAAAGATAAGATGCTTGTTTAGAACGACTCTATATATATTTCAGGGTATAAGCCCATCTTCAGGAGTTCGCAGAGGAAAGTTTCCTCTGTGAACTCCTGAAGTTGGGCTCATAGCCAGAAATATATAGAGTCGTTCTAAACAAGCATCTTATTTTTTTTTCTGAAACCTACCTAGTATTTTATATTTTAAATAAATTTTAAAAAGTTTCTTAAATTTTTCAAAATTCCAAGCCTTTAGACCAAACCAATAACTAGCTCAAAACATTAGCTAATAAAAAATTCTCAAATCCCTAAAATTTGCTTACCCCCCCCCCCCCCCCGACACTTGAACACGTTACACTTTTTTCCTCTAATTTATTCTTATATAACTTTTTAATTTGAAATGTTCAATTATCTAGGTTTGTGTTGCTATATTTTTATGTTTCATCTTTAACTTTAACACGAAACGCTCTTTTGTCTTTTACTTATCCACCTAACAGCATTTACTAATATGCTAGGAAATGTTTTTCAATAAACAAATGGGAAACAAAAAAAAAGATTACACAATTCATACAATATTGAATTTCCCAGGTGAATAAAAATCAATAAGTTTTTAAAATAATGGTAATGAGTCGTGATAACATGCAGATTGTGTTGCAAAGTATCCCCAAAGACTCATCTCGTAATCATGAGTTATTGAAATACATTTCCTCCCTAGGGTGGTGTTTATTTATGCAGACTATGATATTTTCGGCCACCTTCCTTTGTTAAGTAACAAATCAATTTTTTTTTAACTTGTCATATGAATCATCCAAAAAATATACATTCTGATTTAGATTAATCATTCTGTTATTAATTATTCATTATGTTATTTTATACGACTTCAAGGGTTGTGAAACGATTAATCATTACCGATCATTACTAATACTTACTCTTTATCTGTTTCATAATAACGCTTGAATTTAAATAAAATTATTGGTTATTGTTATGTGAATACTCTCTAGATGCTGATAACTTTTTTTTTATCAAAATAGAGACCATTGAAAATAAAAATAATTACTATTTAGTTTAATTTGAAAATATTTTTGCCGAGAGAAGCAGAGTTGTTCATTTTCAAGAGGAAATTATATATATTCATTTATATATAGGTACTTAGCAGTGGGGGTTGGTGACTTTTCAACCAGGGGATGCTGTCTAAAAAAGTATCCTTCATTTTTTGGAATTTTATTTTAATCTTCGCTTTTTTTTTTGCAAATTTCATCGAATACGGCATCATTTTCGTTATTTTTTAAATTTATGGTAATATAAGAATTTTGAAGTGAAACTTTTTTAAAATTATATTTTGGGACCTTCGCCCCCCAAACGGATACTGATTTGTGTGAGTGAGGGTAGGAGTATGAAATTAAATCTTGTGACTTAAACTCCACAGTCCCTGAGATGGAAATCGAGCATCTTCCACAATGAATCAGCCTGTCCTAAAAAAAATATTTTTCTCCTAATTCTATTGCTATAAGCAAGCTATGATATGTCTATAGCACTCTTAGTTATTTCCGATCTTATATATTGAGAGTTTTTAGAAATGGATTAGTCCAAAAATTCCTGAATCATCTTTATTTTTTCCTTTTTTTTGTATTATTTCTATTTCATTAGTTTCTCAGCGAGAACAATTTTTACTCAACTCAAACTCGTCTGGACTTGTCTTTGACCTGCTTGAACTGGAAGATATACCAGGCAGGGACTTCAAACCTTCTATCCGCACGCTTTTTGGAAAAATGATTCATTTTCATTGCCCCTTGAAAATAAGCAACAATTTTATTTATTTCGAGAACCAATATACTTTTCAAAACAAAAAATGTTTTTTATAGAAATATTTGAAATAACGGATAATAATTTGAAAATTTAAAGACCCTCCTGAAATTTTGAAGTCAATATTTTTGAAAATACTCTAAATGTTTGAAATTATATAATTTTTATTTTGAACATATTTATGCCAACCTATTTTCGAGATTCGGGTTTGTACTAAATAAGTATAGTACAAAGTATCAAAAGTTAAAAAGAAAAGCAACTAATTTTGAAAAAAATAAAATCATTAAATAAATGCATGGACTAAATTTATACACGGTGACCTAAAGGGATAAATCATATTTAATGTAATGAACTATAAGATTATAATTAAATAAATAAGTATTTTTTTATTTCGAACACCCAAATGTAAATATGGGCTTTCAGAACAATAAGATTTCCCTGATATCATAACTTGATTTCTTCGGACATTAAAATGTCTTAATATTCATGTTAATCCATATTCAAATTCTTTTAAAAATTGTTAAAATAAAAGTATTTTTCAGGATGAGTTGGCCAGGTCTTCTATGACCTGTAGTATAGGCTATCTACGTTCCAGGCAAAATATTCGATTTCTTTTATAATTCCCATTATCTACCACACACGTCATTGTTCATTAACCAATTATAAATGCTGGTTACCATTCAGTAGAGGCGTAGCGTTGTTTTTCGGAAAATACTAGTGTCCCCACAACAAAAAACTCTTCGCAACTCTTACTTCAACTGCTTCCATCGGTTTTTAAACACACTTAAGGTTTAGCTGTTGGTGTCATTGAAAATTACTACATAGATCGCACAATCAAAATCTCAAGTCAATATAAGAGATTCTAGCTTAAAATATATTTATTATACCCTATATACATAAAATTGATGCATTTACACAATTATGTATATATAGCAGAGGTGGCTACAACGTGGCTCGCGAGCCGCATGCGGCTCTTCAGTCAATATCGTGCGGCTCTTGAACCCTCTTGAATAATACTGATTTTAAAAAGTACAGGGTGCATCATAAAGATCTTCCACATTTTGAAGAGGTATACAAAAATGAAAAAAATTAAATAAAAAGAAACCGAATATATTTTTAAAACAACATAATTTTTTTTTTAATGTATTTTAAACATTATCAGACAAAAGGGAGGAGGGGGGCAAAAAGGCTAGAAATTCAAAAACTAATCACCCAAAGTGGGGGGAGGGTCAAAAATGAAAATTCTAGCTCTTTCGACCAAAATCAACCAAATTTTGTATACATATTCTGTCGATCCTCAAAAAAAAAAAAAAAAAAAAACTAACAAAAACTAACCACCCAAAATGGAGAGAGGGTCAAAAATGAAAATTCTAGCCCTTTCGACTAAACTATGCATAAAAAATTTGGTTAGTTTTTGCATTTCTAGCCTTCTGGGGATCCACAGAATATGTATACAAAATTTGGTTGAGTTTGGTCAAAAGGGCTAGAATTTTTTTGACCCCTCCCCCTCCCCTTTGTCTGATAATGTTTAAAATACATTTAAAAAAAATTTCATTTATTTTCTCTTTAAAAATATATTTAGTTTTTTTCTAGTTAAATTTTTTAATTTTTTATATCTCTTCAAAATGTGGTAGATCTTTATGTCCCATCCTGTATAATAATTAAATTAAAAAAATAATAATACAAAAATTAAATTAATTTGTAATTTGTAATATTATAAGTAAGTAGAGCAAAAAATATATGTTACTTCATTTATATTTTATAAAATAAAAAAATGGTGTCTTTTTTTTAATAAACCATTAATTAATCTCCAAACAATGGGGCTCGCTTTGATCCAGTTTTATAAATTTGTGGCTCCCCAAAGTTAAGGTTAGTGGCCACCCCTGATATCGATAGTATATTAAGATTAAGAATGTGGAACATTTCTCTAAGTCAAGATTATCCCTCGGATCGTTTAATGAAATTTTAGGGGATGTTGGGATTCGAAATTATCGATAGGTCTTGAATAAATAAAAGGTAGGTCTAGGTATAGACGGAGGCTGGTGGCTGTGAAAGTCATAGCCCACAAAATGTGTAACTGTTAAAGCTTATAATATTATTTTTTGTGGTTGTATTTAATGAAAGTTAAATTGATATAAATCACTTATAATTAATTATAACTATTTATTTAGCACAACAACAAATAATACAATATAACTGCAAGTAAAAGTTTAATCTTCAGGTATAAATAAAGCTAATGCTTATTCGATTTTCAACCAGGACTCGAAGTTGAATATTTGGAAATTACGTATTTTGTACAAATGCGACTTTTTGAGGTTTATACAACACAATTGATTCCTGCAGCCGATTGCATTGAAAAACGTCCTTGAAAAGAGACATAAGAAAGGTCCTTATTTTTCACTGTTTCATTTATTCTCTAGTATTTCGCTACATCTTGTATATCAGAGGTGGCCAAACCGTCGATCGCGATCGACCTGTAGATTGCGTGACGATTTATAGTTGATTTTCGTTAGTACTTTAAATTTTGGTATTTAATTAATTATTTAGTATTTCTCAATTGTTGATCTCTTTGTATGTAAATGTAGATATGTAGATTTTTATGTTATATTTGTTATTAAATAAATAGACAGCTAAACTAATATATCGTACTAGTATAAATTTCCTCTTCGGAGAGAGACGGACTAGTAGAAATTTTAATTGATAAGTGATGGAATTTCCAATAAATCTATTTTATTCGAGAGAATTTTTTTCACTATCCTTGGGCTGCCTTTCCATCACTTCTCAACTAAACTAATAGTTTTTTAATATTTTATTCCTATCTTCACTCACCATCAAAGGTAGATCGCGACTCATTATTAACATATAAAGTCGATTTTAATGACTAAGAAGTTGGACACCCCTGTTGTATATGATTGCCCTTATTTATTGAAATATAATTTTTACGGTTCATATTGATCAACTAAAACTTTTTTTAATATCTGTACGATTTTCTGGTAACTTTTTATACCTTTTCAGCTTATTACAATATCGGGATATTCGCCTTTTGGAATTGCATTGCATTAAATTGGTTCTAAGCTTCTTTATATCTAATAGAAATGCATAGGCCATTCCTTTAAGGGTAATGAGCATTGCCGGAAGTGGCCAAATTGTTCATTTATAAACGCATGTTCATAAATTCTAAAATTATGAATTGATTCTTGCTAAATATTTATTAAAAATAATTTTGTAAGAAGTTTTTTTTTGCAAAAACAAATTTAAATCGCATATGATGTAATATATATTTATGAATTTATTGAACTTTCCGAGACCACCAAAGAGAACGAGAGAGAAAGACAGTGATTGAGTTAAGGGGGTTGGAGAGCAAGGGAGGAGGACGCGAGTCATTCAGGAAATCTCCATCTTGAAAAGACATTCTCCAATACTTATTTTCAGAAAATCCTGGCATGCATGCATCCTCTTTCCTCATCTAAAAACCAAATGGATTTATTTATTTATTGATATCATTTCTCTTTTTGTTTCAGAATGCGACTACTAAATGCGATGAATCTCGAGACGTCTTTTAAGGTAAAAACTTTCAACTTCATAATATTTTTCTTTTTTTTTACTTTCACATTTATATTCTATAGAATATAGTAATGTCAAGTATTGCAATGCCCTGTCTGGGTCCTGACTCTTTGAGAGCTTTTATCTCAGAGATGAAAAAAGTTAATTTCATTTTGTAAATTATAGGTGGAGGGAATCGATTCCCTTAATAGTTGGAAATCGGATTTAGAACATAAAACTTGAAATTGTTGTCCCCAGAGGCCAAAAAGAGGTCCAAAATCCATCGGCCAGTGCGTACGTACATATGTATCACCCCCCTGCGTTTCGCAACCATAAGTCTCAGAGCTACGAAATTCGAAACTTTAGCTCGATATAGGCTAGAAGGAGTACAGCAAGCTTTTGGGTGAAATCGGAAAACCGGAAGTGGACATTTACATGAAAGATTTTTACTCGCCTAGCCGTTTTTGAGAAAATCAAAAAAAATAAATAAAAGAAGGGGGTGTAAAAAAGTAGTGTCGCGGTGACTTCAAATAAACAAAAATGTGAAAGTTGTGTTGATTATAAAATAATATTTTAACTAAATAATGAAGAATTCAAATTTAAGAAAAATATTCCAACAGTTTGAGCCAGTAACTCTCTGGATTGCTTCGTTGCCACTATCTCAATTACCAACATACATATCCAGTTGTCTTAATTAACAACACTTACTAAGAAACTTTTTCCATTGAATTACCTTAAAAATCTAGTCTTGTTAAAAAGAGTTAAAGGTTTTTGTGGTGTTTCACCCTTAAAAAAATAAACTTAAAGTTTGAAAAACTCAATATATTTCGGAATATTCGGCCAATTTTAGGATCTTACATCAGACTGAGTACAAAGGTTTAAAGGATATGCTCGTTTTTCAAACTTTATGTTTATTTTTGGATTGTAAAACCCCTCAAAAACCTTCAACTTTCTTTAATTGACAAATGTTTCACCACCCCATTTCCCTAATTTAATCATGGTAAGAAACTTGTGAATTAATATAAACTCTGCCTATAATGGTCTTTACTAAAAACATTAGAAACCCTTATTTTCCCTTTTTAATAACATTTATACGATGATTCATGGTACGTTGTAGTTTCATCCTTGAATTTATAAATAGAATTGATATGATTGATGGTCCATAATTCAAATATTTACCATATAACTGCGGCTTTTTTTAAATAGATTTAGGAAATGTATAAATCATTGTACACAAATTGGCCACAAGCTGGTTTGTCACAACTTAGGAAGAGCTTTTCTTTCATTAAAGTTGATAAATATATGTGTTAAAATCTAATTATGCCTTTTTTTTTTAAAGAGAATTTCTTATTCATTCCCGTTATTTTTCAACCCTTTTTTTATTAATATTTAAAATAAATGACAGGGCTATCGTAGAGATCAAACGCCTCGCTTATTAATATCTCGAAGCATGCTGTCATTCGTCACGTTCTTTAATCGCATTTTAAAAAGAGTCTTTGCACAAGCTCTTAAGGGGAGCAGATTCCAACTCTGATAAATTGTCACTAATTCGTTCTAATTCTTTCATTGCTTTAGTAAGAATAGATTTTTTCATGTCAAAACAATGATTTTTCCAATTTTCACTTTTGAAAAAAAAAACAGGAAGTTTTATTTTTTCTTAATTTATCCTATTAATAACTGATGAAGATGTTGTTTTAATCTAAATTCACTGTTTTGGCTGAGCTTTTTGTTGTTCATGAGTCGATCACCCTAAGAAACAAAAATAGATAAATAAATAAATATATATATATATATATATATATATATATATATATATATATATATATATATATATATATACATTTTTCCATTGAAGGTGATTTTCCCAACTGGATGAATTCTCTTGAGTATTGTTTCCTTCTTTATGGAAAATGCATATGCTTGGTTTTATACCAGACATCAAATATTGATTGAACCCAGGGTGAATATGAAATAGCTTTCCAGGATGTAATGGTGTTGGAAAAAAAGGTTCTCCATGTTTTTCCCAAGGGAGCTTTCCTAACGCAGTCGCTAGGCTTACGAAACGGACTGGACCGAAAGTATAGATGTATGTCATAATATATAAATGTTGTATATTTGTTGGTTTACAGTAGGGTTAAGCCGACAAAAGTGAATAATAAAATTCAAAACACAGTAGGTAGGTATATTTTGAAACAATAAACATCATAACATACAAAAACGTATTTTTATGATAAAAAACAAACAAAAAATAATAAAATAAAAATATGTTATTACTCAATTTTGTTTATTATTTTGAACAATATATCTACCTATAGAAGTAAATAAACAGAATTAAAAATGAAGGGTCCATAAATACAGGTTCATTTTTGCAAAAAAGCACACATTCTTAGGTGGAAGTTATTGTGCTTTAGACAGTATTAAGGCAGGTAGTTCTTTCTTTCACAAATGCAAGAATTCAAGAAGTTTTTGAAACTTGGAATATAAGTCATTTAAAGCATAATATACATACTGTTAAAATTTGAAGATGATTTACCACACCAAACATGGAATAATTGCAATTAAAATTGACATTTTTTACATAGGGTAGATAGGGAAAGGGTGGCGACATGATCATTATTTTTTTTTTCATTGAAGGACTTTCACCATCTTGATGAAAAACTAATATTTGTTAGAATAATATATTTGGAGTAACTTAAAAAAAAATTGAAATTATTTACCTCTTAGTTTTGATAAATAACAAAAAAAAAAATTTTAAGAAAAAATAAAACCGACTTCAAAAAAATTAAATGCAACAAATAAAATACACTAAAAGGTATAAAATAATTATTAACTTATTTAGTTACAACTAAACTACGAAATATTAACTTGAAATTACTTTTTGAAGTCGGTGTCAAACATATACCTTTTATGAATCGCACTCGACGGATCTTACTTAGTACGTTTGGTGGGTACGCTCGCTTATAGGTATAGTTTGTTTGGCACCGACTACAAAAAGTAATTTCATGTTAATATTTCGTAGTTTAGTTGTAACTAAATAAGTTAATAATTATTTTATACCTTTTAGTGTATTTTATTTGTTGCATTTAATTTTTTTGAAGTCCGTTTTATTTTTTTCTTAAAAATTATTTTTATTTTTCTCTTTTTAGTGATGTTATTAATAGTGATCATATCATCAGAACTTGACCAAATTAATATGGCACCATTCCTAAGATTCCCCCTTTCCAATAAAAAAAGAATAATCGAAATTGGTTCATAAACAAAGAAGTTAGGCCTGAACAAACCTAACAAAAAAGGTCTAATACCTATGAAAAAAATGGGACCAATCCTTCCGATTAGACTGAACCCAATGCAAATTTTTTTCTTCAAAATCGGTTTACAATTGGCGGAGATATGAGGTAACATAGGCACAAAAAAAAAAAACTCCTTTTTTGAAGTCGGTTAAAAAACATATTTGGGTGATTATTTTTAGTGGAGGGGATATAAGCACAATGGCTTGGAAACGATCCGACTAGTATGTGTGTATCCATATAGAGATTTCGTAGTGTGAGTGGACAGTCACGTTAAAAAAACTTATCCTAAAATTTTAGTTCCGTTCATATTTATAGAGTGGTTACGAGGCTAAAACTTTTTGTGTGAATTGTCGCGAAAGAAACTCCTTAACACGAAAAGATTTTGTTTTGCCAGCAGTAGCAGAGTTGTGAGCAGTGTTTGAGTGGCTATGAAAACAAATTTTAAATATCCATTAATTTGGTAATTCACCCCATGAGAAATAATAGATAAAATATTTATAATTAAAAAGACTGATGATGAAGGTCAAGCCTTCGAAACTATAGTCTCAAACAAATAAACGATCACAAAACTATATAATCTACTTCTTTTAAATAGTTTTCCCTTGTACTTATATTTTTTTATAATAATACTGATACAATAAGAAGTTGCACCGAAAAGGTTCAGCCTCTGTAGTCCGCGATGGACCCTTGTATCTTGGAAATAAGAAGATATATTATAGGTATAACGAATCCCATGAATAGTGACAAATACAATATGAGCTTTTGAAACTAACACTAGAAGTCAATTGGTATTTTCAACGAAAGGAGAAACACCATTACTTTTTGTTGAGAATAAAACATAGGTCTCACACCTGTTACACCATTCTATAAATAATGGTGTCTTTCAACTTAAAATGGAAAATGAAGATATACTGAAACCGAATGTTTTCTACATTTGATTCAATCACGAATCAACTGTAAGGAATTTTTGTCAAATATTGAGTGAAAATAATATTTGAACTTATATATTTCTAACTTGAAATAATGATCTTAAATAAATTTTTTATAATTTTTCTAACTGATATAACAAAGAATAATTGACCTATCAATGAGAAGTGTTTTGGCCGCGCTTTATTTGAAAAAGATATTTTTATCACAAGACTATTGCGGATTATGCTATTAAAGTCTGTGGAGTCTTAAATCTGGACCAGGAGAGAAAAAAGATGTGATCCACTTAGCTACAATCCAACGTCATTTTGCGTATAGCCCGCTAGACATTCGGATGGATCCACAATAAAGCGCGGCCAAAACACTTCTCATTGATAGGTCAATTATTCTTTGTTATATCAGTTAGAAAAATTATAAAAAATTTATTGAAGATATACTGGTATTAATATAGTTTTAAGCTCAAGTTTATGTTTACAATTCTATTTCATAATTTTGATAGAATTTATTTATTTATTTTTTGGCTTCGGATACTATCGCCAGTTTAGCCAAATCTTTTGTTGTAGACGTAGAGGATACTTTTAATTTATTTGTTAGTTCAGGGAGTCGGGATTATAGCCGGACAATGAATTTATGTTAATAAATTAATTTATTAATTTATAATTTTAGTTAGCCTTAAACAGCTAAGTTTTGCCTAAAAATCTATTGCTTGGCACATTCAAACTTAATGTCAGCTTTTCACTTTTAATCGATCATAGTTGTAAAGAAATTCAAGTTAAATATTGATCGAACTGTCAAAAAGTTTGAGCCTAAAGAACCAAAGTTACGGAGTAAACAAAGGTTTATTTGAATTCAGGATAATAGATAAAAAATCATGACAGGTGCTTTGTTTATGCCAAGATTAACATCATTTACAGAAGTTTATTACGAGTGTATATGCAATGTGCATGTGCGAGGAGTGCCATAATTTTGCTGATAAAGGGGTAGCTAGATAGGAAATTTCAATATAACGGCCAGACCTTTTTGCTGACTCTGGGTTGCTCACTGGGTTTGGAGAGTCTTGCTCATTTAAACCTATTTATACCTGTATTCTTTCTGTTTATCATTTAAATCTTACTATATATCTGTATATCTGTATTCTTTCTGTTTCTCATTTAAATGTTACTATATGTATGTATTCTTTCTGTTTGCTCATTTAAATATTATATATGTTCTGTTTGCTTACTTAAATGTTACTATTTGTATACGAGCTTTTCGTGCGTGATTCGGCACGCCCTCGAAGCTCGGCCCTCCGGGCTGGTGCCCTGGCGGGCAGCGTCTCGGTCCAAAAATTTTATTCCTCTAAAAAATCACACTCCAAATGTATACCGGTAAACTACCGAAAATACATCGTCTCTTAAACGTTTCGCCTCTTTAACTTTTGAGTGGCGAGGGGGGGGGATAATGATCAATATATTTAATGTTTCTTAATTTAAAATGAATTGGAGTCTTTCATTTCAAAATTCGAGTCCAAATTAGAAATTAGAATTTCAAATTTGCCTGGTTAATGAAAATCGATTGGAGCCATCAGTTTAAAATCAGAGCTGAGAATTATATTTCAAATTTGCCTCGTTAATTAATATATATTTAATGTTTCTTAATTTAAAATCTATTGGTGTTTTTTTCATTTTCATTCGAGTTCAAATGAATACAATATTATCTAGACACAAAGTCTAAATCAAAAATATATAGTTTTAGTAAAAGAAATCAAGATATAAATATTAATGTGACATTGGTCTAGTGGTTAGAGCTGATGACCATAGTTGAAGAGTTCGTCGGTTCGATTCTAGGCAAGAGGGTAATTTTTTTAGAGAAGTTTCTCTAAGCGTTGTTACAAATTAATCTAGATAAATATATATAGTATTATATTCTTTCTGTTTCTGCTCTACGAGGTAGCCACCTCAGAGCATTGTTTTAAATAAATAAATAAATAATTATGTATTTTTCTAGCTATTTAATCGATTTAGGTAATAAAAAATAAATATATTAAAAAGAATCATGTATGCTATTTAAATAAAGGAAAAACATACTTTTTTATGTAAATTTGCCAATTTTAAAAATGGCGACCCTCTACTTTACTTTTAAATATAAGCCAGCTATCTAGTCTTATATACAATAATATACTCACAGAAGCTTAAATCTAAACATTTTAACTAATTACGATTAAAAGATCATACAAAAAGTGAAACATTTGTGTTAATTTGCTTATGCAGTGTTCTTAGCATTTGAACCTTGAATTCACACAACTTTTCATTGTTAAAAATTAAAGATAACACTACACTAACGTTCTTAGAAACTTAAAGAAACAAAAGGTTTATTCTTTGATCACAAAACGTGATGAATCTTTTAAGAGGATTTCTGAAATTATTTAAGCACTAGTTTGCTTTAAGTATCAAGAAATGCATTAAGTCCCAAACCTCCCCTTAAAAAAATTGATTTTTTTTTTACCCATTTATTCTTATTAAGTGAGAATCTCTAGCTTTGCTATTAATACTAGAAAACGTTGCAAAATCCATTAAGTTCTGGGACTTAAAAGTACGTGATGTGTGCTCTTATTTCTATTTCTTAAAATATACTTTTTATTCTTGCTACTTCTTACTAAATGTAATATAAAAATTCCAAAGGGTAAACGCATCTTTCCGATCACTTGAAATTTTACAACTTAATCTTTAAGTACTTCTACTTGATGCAATTTCTTTTTTACACTCAAATTGGGTCACTGGTTTCAGTATGTTTAATGCATGTATCACATTAAGTTTTTTAAAGTAATAAAGAGTGTGACGATTTTATAAAAGACCTCAATTTCTAGGTTGTTATCGTTAAAATTCAGTAAGATGGCAAAATTAATAACAGATCGAGATGAAACAATTCAATTAAAAACAAAGTCATTATTGAACCCGGAGAGAAATCATTTTGAAGTCGAGAAAGCTTGAATATTTTTTATCAACAATTCATTTATTTCGTAAAACTATGAATGTACTATAAAAACTGATAATTATATTTCAAGCCTCGTTCTTTAATAATTAAAACTTATAGTAGATTCTTCTGCTCCAACTCACTATCACAGTTCCAATATCTCGAACGAGGCTTTCATATAATTACAATCGAACTTCACTTACAGGTAAGTTCGTTTGATTTATAATTATCATTACAATTAATAATTATTATTTTTTCAAAATTATAAAATTCACTCAGACAAATCCGAATTTTATTTATTGTTTCAAAATTGCATCCATGAAGGCAAGGGAATGAGTTATAGACTCCACTCTCGACAAATATGGTACCAGTCTTCCTCCAGACAAGGCTGAATTTGGGTCTTATATAGTCTGAGAAATCGAGAGTAAAATATCTGTACAGACCACACACCATCGACTGCGATTTACTTCTTCTTTGATGCGAGAGTAAAGGCGCATATATATGTAAAATATCTTCATATTTAACCGCGTACAACTTTGGACCTATCAAGTTGGTCCCACTGCTATCCATGTCAAATATAAAAACTTATTAAAAGAGGTTAATGGCTGACGGCTTGAAAACTAGTTTAAAATATTAAAGTTATAAAATTTGTTTTAAAATATAAAAAGATAAAAATTGAATACCAGAAAACAAACTATAAAAACCAATTTGTTTTTAGGTAATTATATTATGTTTTTTTTTTTTTTTTTTTTATTATATTAAATATAAATCTCTGTATATAGAAAACTAATATCAAAGCTGTAAATAATTTTTAAAATAAATAATATTGTTTTTAGGAATACATTGGCTTTTAGTCATTTATCATTCAACCCGAATTAACTACATTATATATATGTATACACACTACGGTGGCGTCAGCTGACGTATGCAAAAAAAAATTATTATTATTTTAAATAGGAGTGTGCATACTACGGAGACGTGTCGTGTTGTGTTAACTCACCTGACGTGTTAACACGACACGTCAGCGTAGTGTGAATGCGTCTTAACGCTTAGGTGTTGCGTATTCCTGATGCAATTCCTTCATACTTTCTTTTAATTGAAAAAAAATACATTCCTATACTGTTTAAACTTGAATTGAAAACCTACTTATATTGATGTTATATTATGCTATAGAAATATTCCCGAATAGAACAGATTCTAGTGTATAGAGCCATTTAGCATTAGCATTGATGATTTCTAAGTTTCAAATATTCGATAAAAAAAGGTAATTTCTGAAAGATTTCTACCAACATTTTTAGAACATAGCGTTTTACTGTCGAGGGTATTTGTAGAGCTGGATCTTGAAAGAATCACAGCTAGATGAAGTCATGAAAGTTAGAAAGGGAATTTCAGTCTGTAGAAGTCAAAAGTATGAAAGAATTGATAAATTTGCGACTGGATGTTGAATATTTGCGAACCTATTATTTCACACAAATCAAACTCGAAGGAATTTTTTATTTTAATTCCTTAGAATGCTATCTATATAGTGCTCGTTTTCGTTCTAAGTTCTATGAATCAAATTTGTTATATTCATACATGTTTAAAACTAAAAAAAACATTTTCCTGTTCTTTTTAGATCACGTATTAGTTAAGTTTTCAATCAGCCAATGACCCCTATTTTTGAGAGTAAGTGAAACAAGTGTCTGTTTTGGCTTCTTTGAACTTGACAGCTGCTGCCGTAAGGCTCATTTTGACTGGCCACCTAGCTAGGTCGTAAAATCTAGACCACGATATTTCCTCCTCATTGGCTAAACTTTTTCAAAGCGCACCACCCCATTTATTCATTCAAACAATTTATTTAAGTAACCTCTACTATTTTTAACATCTTTCACTTAATCTTTATATTAATGTATATAGTATATATTTACCTATGTAAATAAAGATGGTTAAGTACATTTTAAATTTATCTAAACAATATTGTGCATTAACCCAATTTTTTTACGTTATTTCTTTTTCGATTTTTTTTTAAACTTTTAACTCGAAATAGCAAAATTATTCAATTGAAATTAATAAAAAATAATAATACAGAAAAATTTTAATATTTATTTTATTCATAAATATACATTTGATTAAAGTATAAATATTTTTTCAAAATATTAGAGGAAACAATATTTATAGGGTTTTCAACCAAACGAGCCAAATAAATAAAAACAATATTGAATGAATTCTATAATGGATTTTATAAATATCCTAAAAATATATTTTCATTTATATGGAAAGCCACTTCACCCCTGACGATCAATATTGCCACACTCTTACTTTGGCGAAATACCATTTGGTTACCAATTGAGTTTTTGAACTAGCATACTTTCGTTTGTTTTGAGATCATATTAAAATGTTTCTTTTTATGAAATTCATTTAAACGTTGTATACCGAGGGGTGAACCGCGATTGGAATTAGGTGTACACGTGTTTGGAATTATGTGAAATTATTTTGGAATTCATTAGATAATGCCCCTTCATTTATTGTCTTCTACTTGGAAATGAAAGTGAAAGTAGGTGTACACGATATTAGGTCACGGTTTACCCCTCGTTGTAGACTATACTTTTTTATTTTTAGTTCTATTACTTATAAGTTTCTATATGAATTAATGAAAATCTCGTAACGATCTTAACGCTTCGAAGACCACTGAGTCTAAAAACAAATGATTTTTAGAAAATCTCCACCTTTTTGTGTTTATAGGTGTTACCAATTTTTCGGCTAAACCGTTGATCCACCGATAATTATGAAATTTCGAATTAGAGGTTTTGACTAAAAAGTAGCGAAAAAAAAAATATTAGAAAACTTTATTTTACTTCTGTTTTAATTTTTAAAAAAATTGAAACAACACATGACTACAAGGTAATCATTTTATATCCTTTATAAAAAGAGATTTTTTAAAATTTGAATTTTTAATGAAATCACATAATTTATTATAATTATTTATTGAACACGAACAAATAATGCAATAAAACTACCGGATGAATTGACGAGGAATAGGAATAATGGAATTGAAATAATTATCGGAAAAGAGTTTTTTTATTTAATTAGTTTTTTCCTCTTATTAAAAACAAGGACTAAAAGTTGATCAAGGACATTCGATGGTGGAGAAGTAATCTCCGGAGTCGAAGCTCAAAAACAATGTATGCATAAATTCATGTAAAATAAATGGTTTAATAAAATTTATAAAAAAATAAAATAAAATAAAATAAAAAATAAAACTACGTCGTTTCGATCGACTTCTTCTGCAATCGTTCTCAAGTATGAGGACCCACTCCGATTTTAGGTTAACTAAACTTTTTTGTCGATCATTTAGTTCTTTTTACAGCCTTCAAAATCATACTCGTGTTGCGTGGATCTGCAACCCATTGTATTGACTGGGAAGCCTTAAAAAGAGTTTGTGGAGTTGCAACCCGCTCGCTAAAAAAACAGCTATTGTCTTTAAGAGATTACGGCATTACCAGTATAGGAAAAGATAGGCAATATATTATAGTCATAAATAAATAAAAATAATATTAGTAATGAAGCTGTTGAAGCTTTATTTTTGTGATTAATTTGATTAAAATTTGAATTTTTATTCAAATCACACACAATTAGTTATAATTATTTATTGAACACGAACAAATAATACAGTATAATTTATCAGAGTTGGAATCTGCTCCCCTTAAGAGCTTGTGCAAAGGCTCTTTTTAAAATGCGATTAAAGAACGTGACGAATTACAGCATGCTTCGAGATATTAAAATAAGCGAGGCGTTTGATCTCTACGATATCCCTGTCATTTATTTTGAATATTAATAAAAAAAGGGTTGAAAAATAACGGGAATCAATAAGAAATTCTCTTTTCAAAAAAATTCGATCGACTTATTCTGCGACCGTTCTCAAATATGAGCACCCACTCCGATTATATACACCCGCTCCCCCTCTTAATTTTGTAACCATCAACTATCAATCATATATCAACCAACTCACTCGACTTCCTGGCTCACCGAAGAACAGTTTCTGCCCTTTCCCTGTACTACAGATACTATCACGGTGTCTGTTCAGTCGAGCTGAAATCAATTATGCTTCTTTACGAGAAACACGCGGTTTTCAAACGCTCAGCACCTTCTCTGTCAAATTGGATAAAAGTCGAACAAGTGCTTTCGCCAACTCTTTTATCCCTATGACCTCCAGAGACTGGAACTCGCTCCCTGCCACCATCTTTCCATCGACTTATAATATAACCTTCAGCTATTTAAGCACAGATACCTTCGACCACGGCCCAGGCCATAAAATTCTTTCTTCTTCTTTTCACGATGGAGGGGCCAACCAGGCCTTTAGGGGTTGCACCCTTTTGGTGTAACTCCTTCTCTCATCATTTTCATTAAAAAAATATATCCTTTTAAATATGTGACGCTTCTAATGTAAATATCAGGTTTCTTCTATTTTTGTTACAAAATTTTATTTATTTAATCTATTTTTGAACCCTCCACCCCCTCTTCGTGATCACTATGAATTTCACATAGTGAGTCATTTTCAAAAGGTCTTATAGTGTTCATATGCGAAATTTCGTACAATCGATTTATTGATAGTTCTATTTTTTGAACACCTCCCCCCATTTTTGACTCCATAAAAAATAATAACTCTATTTTTAATTATAGGCTGATTTTATAGTATATTTCATTTTTCTTGGTGTTTTTTAGTTTGTTCAAAATTGATTTGAAATGAAATAAAACACAATCATTGGACTTGCCTGGAAATTATGGTTCAACGAAACAAAGCTGAACATTAGGTTGCATATATTCTAGGCGCAGGGATAAAAGTTTTATAAAAAAGTAAAAAAAACAAAAACAAACAACTGATGTGGCCATCCACATACCATCGTCTCTTATATTTAATAAAATAATCTATAATTATTTATAAAAGACCCCCCCCCCTTAATTTTGGGTCCATTAGCGATTAATAATATCTCCTTTTAATTAAGACACTATTTTATTAGAAATATCACCTTTCTTCGATTTTTGTTTGCAAATATTTTTGACCCTCCCACCCTCCCCTCCCTCTTTGAAGTCACTATGAATTTCACATAGTGAGTCATTTTCATAAGGTCGTATAGGGTGGTTATGCGAAATTTCATCTTCCATTAAAGTATGAATAATTTTATAAAATTCAGAATGATTAATTTATAGATTTCGATTTTGATTGATTTATTTTTTGAATAAGGAAAAATTTGTTAAAATCATCAAGCTTTTTCTAGTTGTCTCTTTTCCTAGAACCATCCATATTATATTTAGATTCTAAAAGAAAAAAAATCGAGCAGCAATTCTTTTGCATGGAGCCGAGAGACGTCAAACATCTTTATTTGTTGTTTTCGCAAATAGTTTAGGCAGTGATGAGCTCACAGAGTGGGCGGACGACCATCATGTGATGATCCAAACAATGACGACACTGGTCATCCTGGGGACAGCTGGTTCCCAATTTACGGGCTCCCCAATATTTGCGCATGTTATGATTATTTAAAAACATAAAATTTGCCTACACCTCCAGTCTCTCAATTGTTTAACTTGGCTCTAACTCTAAACAGCCATTCCAATCCCAATTGAATACCCACTGCCAAACATAATAGTTAAAAAGTAATGGCAATTTGAATGTCATGTCAAGATTTAGAAACCCTCCTTCTAATTTTGATTTGTTTTATCTGAATTATTGTACATTTACAATTTTTAGTATCAAAGAAAAAAACCTAGTACAAGTCACTTTGTAATAAAACTTCTCAAATCAAGACTTATTAATATTAAAAGACGCTTTCGAGATATTTCATCCAACCACTCTCCATCACACCGACCCTCTCTCCCAACCACTGACCTCCCTCCATCCCACTAGACCTACACCTGACCCCCTTTCATCACACTCCACCCCACCATCCCTCTCCTCAACCTTTTGTATACAAAATTTGGTTGAGTTTGGTCCAAGAGCTTAGATCTTCATCTTTTTACCCCCCTTCAAAATTTTATACAGAACTAATTCAATAAGAGAAACATAGGATGAAATCTAAACATTCCAAATTAAGGAACTTTACCTAACTAATTAAATAAGAGAAACATAGGTTAAAATTTAAACATTCCAAATTAAGGAACCTTACCTAACTAATTAAATAAGAGAAACAGGATGCAATTTAAACATTCCAAATTAAGGAACTTTACCTTTATAATAGTAATTGATCCAGTAGTTGTCGAAAATGCAAAGTTTTTTAAAAATGCTTCCACACTCTTCCACATAAATGAACAATTCGATTCAATCCTGTTAATTCAATGTATTCTGTTTCGGACATAATATAGTTTGCGATTAAGTTTGAAAGAAGGGATAAAGATTCCAAGTGTAGTTTCTAATCTATTTCATTCACCATCAATAATGAGAAATAAATTTCAGTGTAGTATAAAAAAAGGACCTTCCAATGGTATTATTCTTCACTAAAGATAAGAGTAAATAGATATTTTATTTAATATGGATTTACTATGAGTTAAGGATACTGGGTCACTTATTTCACATTAAAATTAAAAAATTAAAAGATATAAATTTTTTTTCTTTTTCAATATATATATTTCGGGCTATCAACCCATCTTCAGGAAATACAGAAAGTAACTAAATAAACTTATTGAATGACAGGCTATATATATGTTTATTGAACAGAGAGACAGAATTTATCAAATTATTTTAAAAGGACACTTTCTCTTAAGCTGTTGTTCAGAAAGAAAATCGGGTTGACCTTTATTTACATAGGATTGTTTGGGTAAAAGGCAAGTTTGTGAGGTCATTGACTTATGTCTCTGGGTTGGAAATGATTTTTTCATTTGGATATTAAAAAATCAACTATTATATTTGATTTTACATCTAGTTGATTGTTGATAACATTTTCATCATTTGACAAGGCATATTTTATTTCCATGGATTCAAGAAGGTCCAATCTTAATCCTTTTCTTTCGAAATGAATAGGGGAGGGGTTAGAAGGTGAAGGTACATGATCTAAGGCATATAGATGATTAGCAAATGCGGAAGTGGAATCTGGATTTATGGGCTGGTTTCTTATTAATTGTCTGTAGGAAGCTAAATGTTCTTTATGCCGTTTTATAAAAGATCGTCCAGTTTGGCCAATATAAATTGCCTCGCAATCGTTGCAATTTAATTTGTATACACCAGATCTATTTATTTTATCAATTTTGTCGAGTTACAAATTAAATTGCAACGATTGCGAGGCAATTTATATTGGCCAAACTGGACGATCTTTTATAAAACGGCATAAAGAACATTTAGCTTCCCACAGACAATTAATAAGAAACCAGCCCATAAATCCAGATTCCACTTCCGCATTTGCTAATCATCTATATGCCTTAGATCATGTACCTTCACCTTCTAACCCCTCCCCTATTCATTTCGAAAGAAAAGGATTAAGATTGGACCTTCTTGAATCCATGGAAATAAAATATGCCTTGTCAAATGATGAAAATGTTATCAACAATCAACTAGATGTAAAATCAAATATAATAGTTGATTTTTTAATATCCAAATGAAAAAATCATTTCCAACCCAGAGACATAAGTCAATGACCTCACAAACTTGCCTTTTACCCAAACAATCCTATGTAAATAAAGGTCAACCCGATTTTCTTTCTGAACAACAGCTTAAGAGAAAGTGTCCTTTTAAAATAATTTGATAAATTCTGTCTCTCTGTTCAATAAACATATATATAGCCTGTCATTCAATAAGTTTATTTAGTTACTTTCTGTATTTCCTGAAGATGGGTTGATAGCCCGAAATATATATATTGAAAAAGAAAAAAAATTATATCTTTTAATTTTTTAATTTTAATGTGAAATAAGTGACCCAGTATCCTTAACTCATAGTAAATCCATATTAAATAAAATATCTATTTACTCTTATCTTTATTAAAGATGTTTCACCTTGCACCAACACCACAATCTCTACTGATTATTATTCTTCACTACTAGCGATGTATACAATACTTCCATCTATATTCTATCTTTCCTCTTTGTTTCTTAATCACTTTGGTATACTTTTTATAAATATTAATATTAATCACTTAAACAACTTTATGTTTTTTAGTTCATTTTAGAGGCAATGTTTTTTGCCCATGCCTGTAAACTAAAATATTAAAAGATTCTACATTTACATGTTTCAAAAACTCTACCTCTCAATAATTCAAAACAAAACTCATTATTTCACATCAAAATATTATACATATTTTTCTTATTTATGCATATCATTCACTGAAAGTGAAAAGTATTTTTTTCAAATCAATATTTAAAACATTTTCTATCTCCTCTGCCTAGATGATCAGTTCCTAAAGTGTGCACTCTAGACTCATTAAAGCGTTTTTTGAAAATAAATATTACGCAATTTTCTATCGAACTAAAAGAAAACAAGTATTTAAACAATACTTTACTCGTTTTCAAAGAATTTGGTGTTGGTACTTGGTGAAACATTTTTTAAAATTATTGAATAATACTTTAATCATTCTTCGCATTGGATAAAGTGAAAATCCATTTATTACATAAAAATAAAAAAATTAATTAATTTCTAGGATTCATCAATTTATACTTTACTTTTACTTTTTCAATTTAATTTTTTACAACTTAGTTATACCTCAAACCGAGGGATGACCCGCGATTGGAATTAGGTGTACATCTCTTTGGAATTATTTGGAATTACTGGAATTACTTGGAAATTTTTGGAATTATTTGTAAATATTTGGAATTACTTGGAAATGTTTGGAATTACTTGGAAATATTTGGAATTACTTGGAAATATTTGAAATTATTTGGAAATATTTGGAATTATTTGGAAATACTGGAATTATTTGGAAATAAAAATGGAATTGGAAGTAGGTGTACAGCATATTAGGTCGCGGTTCACCCCTCGCCTCAAACCAGCATAATTGCATTTAATAATATTCTGGCAAGTTTAGTGAACACCACATGAATTCCACTTAACCCACATTGAAAACAAACCAACATGAAAATATAAACTATTAAAAGTTATATTAAAAGTCAATTATATAATAATAAATAATATATATACTATAATTATAATAAAATTTAGTGTTATTTTGTTTTTGAAATGTGGGAATTTTTGTGTCCGCGATCTGAACTTGTGTTCTTAGGTTACTAAATCGTATCAAACAAACTTTTTCACAGATATTCTGACTAACTGTATTAAATTTAGTCCAGATCGAACAAAATGTTTAAAATTTCAATATTTTGGCCCCTTTTTCGACTCCACACGCGCTCATAGATGATTTTCGCAGCAATTTTACTGTATTTTAAAGAGTAAATGTACTAAATTTGGTCAGATTGAATAAAAATTTATAATTTCAATATTTTCCCCCTCTTTCACCACCACGTCCTTATTATATTTTGAGTAATTGATTTTTAAAGAAATTAATAATTTCTTATAGTCATAAAGACTAACCTACAAAATTTTATCCAGATTGGAGTTTTAATTTTTTGAGATCCTGGGTTTAAAATTTTTTTTCTTTATTTTCTAATTTGATAATTTATAACATTGGAATTAAAAGACTTTAATGTCTATTTCCCTATACCCCATTAGAATATTTCGTTTATCTATATATACTCGTATAAAATTAAGGTTTTGTCTGTACATTGCTCCAAATCACGCCAAATTTTGGTTGCACACGTTTCAAGCAAAGTTATGAACGAAAACACACTCTACAAAATTCCTGTCTGTCTGTCTGTCTGTACGTTTGCGTGGTTTCCGCGAAAAGTCGCTCACGATTCACGTAAAAGCGGCTGAAGGGATTATTATTTAAATTTCATATTTGCATCAGATGTCTTCTAACTTACGTTTATAGCTATATAACGTTTTGATATTTTGACCCCAAAAGGGGGTTTGGGGGGGGCGCACGAATGAAAATTATCAAATAACTCGTAAACTATTAATTCTACGGCAAATTTTATCATGAGCAAGATTGTAAGGGATGTGATTTCTGAGAACTTTTGTTTAAAAAATTGCCCCCCCCCCCAAAAAAAAGGGGGACGGGGGATAAAAATTGTAAATTCTTGCCCTTGGAGCAAACTCAACCAAATTTTGTATACATAATCTGTGGGCCTCTAGAGAGCTAGAAATGCAAAAACTAACCACCCAAAATGGGGGGAGGGTCAAAAAATGAAAATTCTTGCTCTTGGACCAAACTCAACCATCAAATTTTGTGTACATAATCTGTTGGTGACTAGAAGGCTAGAAATGCAAAAACTGGGTGCGGAGGCTGGGTGCGGGGCTGGGTTTCAAGATACGGGGATGGGGTGAGAGAGTGAGGCGGAGTAGGGTGAAGGTACAGGGGGTGGTGCAGGGTGGAGTCCAGGGCGGGGGTTGGGCGAGGGTGCATTATTTATTTTTATTTATTTATTTATTTATTGTATATATAGAATTATAGAAAATTCAATACAAGAATTAAGTACAAATAAGTAGAACTGTGAACAAATATAACAATAAACTATCCCCTCTTCCCCTCATTCGTTTATAATAAATGAACGGAGACGCAGAGCACCATCAATAAAATTATATAAGCTTCTCAACCTTTGTAAGCTCAAAAGCCTCAAAATATTCCAAAAATCTTCAGCATTCTCAATAGAATCCCTGCGGGTGCATGGTGCGGGGAGTAGGGGTGCTGGGTGGGGTTCTGGGGGTATGTTGGGTCGGAGTAGTGGAGTGAGGAAGAGCCGCCGAAGGCGGGCCTTGCAGCTAGTTCTATATAAATAAAAGAAATATGTTTTGAGTCATCATAATATAATATTTTCATTTTGAAGTCTAATTGCTAGTGTCTTGTTTTCTTTTCTTTTTTTGACATTGGCCTGTGGATGAACGTTAAAATTGATTTGTCCCGCTGGTTATATTAGATTCATTTGCAGTTGTCCCTCATGTCATATGTGCTCGTGCATGTCGAGGGCTTATTTTTACATTGTTTCCCGGTTGTCAGCTAAGCACGTTGTTATATTGAAGTGATGTTTTGGAGTTGTGTTGTCCCATTGATCCGCATTGGCCCACTTGCCGCAAACAGGGCGATTGGCCAACACCCGTCCAGTTCGGTGACCCGCGACACCTCCACTAGCACAACCCCTGACACACAAACACACCAACACCATGCAAACAGACTCGTATAAATATCTGACCGACTCCAGCCGTCGGTGTTGACGTCGTCTTCGTCGCCGCAAACGATTTATGAATTTCTTTAGTTCCATTTGCCTGTGATAGATTTAGCGCCCCTCGATCCTCTCTCTCCCCTTGTCATTCTTAAAGACAGAGTGGATCCCTCGGGAGAAATATCTCGGGTCGGGCGCGCGAGACTGCATTCATTAATCCCTATATGTTCTTTGATATATTCATTAAAGATCTTTCTAAGAGAATTGAAAAAAAAAGTAGGCAGGATATCTTGTTTTTATTTATTATCAATAATAATCATTTTCTTATATTGAGAGATTTAAATAGCTAACTCTCTGAGGAAAAAATGGAACTTTTATGAGACTCAAACGCTCTTCACAATGGACAATTATTTTTGAACCGATTGAGCTAGGAAATCGAAACTTATCACGAAGCTATATCTACTCATATTTTTGGCAAATTTTACAACCAATCGTCTGAAGATTATATTTTTTCTTTTTTTTTTAAATTTTTCTACGGGTAGTTCAAAAACTAGAAATCCCAAATTCTAATATTTTCTTTGTTATGGAAATCGTCGTAACATTGTTATGGAAATCGTCGTAACATTGTTATGGAAATAGTCGTAACATTTTTACCGAACCCCAGAGAATAAAGATCGGAATCTTCCGTTTTTAAAGAATCCTGACTATCAGTCGGACAGAAACAAAAAACAATTCTTGATAATGACATTTCTTCCGGTTTCAGATATTTTTAATAAATATAATTCTTCTTCCAGCGCCATACTCGTTTCCAAGCTATTGTAATTTTCGTGGGGAACTTTTTTGCCTGGATTAATGAGGTGCCTTGCATTTTTGACAAAGAAGAAAATTGTTCTGACTAATGCGAGATTCGAACTCGAGTTTACTCGATCCGAAGACAAGTGCCTTAGGCTCTGCTCCATTGGCGCCTCTAATTTAATTATGCATTAAAAAATAAATTATAAATTTTTAAGCGAATCCAGCAGTTCTCGATTGAATACTGACAACAAGTAACTGTAAAAACAGCGTTATGAAATGGCATATCAATATCCACAGAGAGGTTTATTAATATATTATGTCAATCTTCCAGAGTTGAGCCTACCTTTTTCCATATCGGAAATTCTTAGATTTGTCATTAATGATTCCTAAATCTCATATTATATAGATTGATATTATAGAGCTAATACCAAAGTCTCTGAGAGGATGCTGACAAGTATCATAATTTTCAAAGCTTTGGCCGAAAGTAGAGGAGAATGGTGTTGATGGAAAAGTACCTATAGTCTTTTCATATTCTCGTATATATTTTAAACATTGAACATCTTCAAATGAATACTGTCTGAAATAGCAGAGAATGTTTGAATATTTTTAAATGATAGTAGACAAGTTCCTAAAATCCCATCCCAACACATAAAATGTTGTATTTGAACATTAGTGAAAAGTTTGGTGAGACATTTCGTTTCTTGCTAGGTTAGTCACGTATAGCAACAGGACCAATATCCTCTCCCTAAATGACAATTTTATGATATCGGAAAGAAGTTTAAGTAAAATTTTAGATTTGGACTCTAAGGGCGTTATTTTCTGATGTTTTTAAAGAAATGTAACAATTTTTTTTCTCATTTCATAGAAAAAAATACTGAGGTCAAATGACGGGGCTCAGAAAACAAAAACTTTTCAGAAGAATTACATTTTCTGTTGTGCGTAAATTTCGAGTTTCTTTTCACTGTGAATCTTTGTTAACAGAGTAGGAAAGCTTACATAAAGAAATGGCATAATAACATGAAATTAGTTTTTTTTTATTTAAACTTCTTCTTTCTGAAGATGACCAAATCGCAGAAAGTTTTGCTACACGAAATAGTAAAATATTTGTAAATTCTAAAATGGATGCAGTCAAGGTGATATTTAGTAAGTTGGTATACACAAGGTCGATTAGTTTCCTAAAAGTAGATTGAATTTTATCGAGTGTCTGTAATTATCACTTTCACTGGTCGAACCGATATTATTTAGAACAGGGGTGTCCAACCTTTTGGCTTACACGGGCCACATTTGAAGAAAAAATTGTCTTGGACCGCGGATTTAATATTCTAATTCTATTTATATTTGTTATTCAAAAAAATAGTTAATAATGTAGAAATGAGAACTTTATTATATTTTTTAGCTCATAGTGAGCTCCTAATTTTACTTCTCGTAAATTTTACACTTGAAAATAGCTTCTCGCGAAGGGTGAACCGCGATTGGAATTAGGTGTACACCTCTTTGGAATTACGTGGAATTATTTTGGAATTCATTAGATAATGCCCCTTCAACTATTATTGTCTTCTACTTGGAAATTGAATGTGAAAGTGGACGTAGGTGTACACGATATTAGGTCGCGGTTCAACCCTCGGCTTCTCGTATATGTAAATACATACCTACATACTTATAAAAAGTGATATTATGTATTAGTATTTGTTTATATTTTTTCCTGGCTAGATAATTAATATAAAATTCTAATAAAGAGACAATATTCAATTTTTCTTTCAGATCGGTATCTAATTGTTGTTCTATTATAGAACATTCAATCAGAAAGTTTGCTAGTAGAAAAATTTATTTCTAATGAAAATATACCAAAATGATAATTATTTTTTTCGAAATCTTGAAATCTAGTTCCAAATTCAAAATTTAAAATTAGCACTTTTATTTTTCGAAAACATCACAGCAGATTTTCAGATTTCTCATTTTAGAGAAAAAAATATCAGGCCAAGTTGTGTGTTTTCCAGTATCTACATATACCATAAATGTCATATGTATATGTTGTATATTATTAAAATTGAAAAATAGTGAAATAAATATATGAGGCATTCCACCCCAAATCGCCAGTTTGAAAAATTTTAATTTTTAATTTCGTTAATTTTTTCACATTTTTTTAGTAACCATCAAAAAACTTTTGCTGGTAAATTTTGAAATTTTTTTGATTAACTAAAATCGAAAAAAAAAGTAATTATCATAGGACCACAATCAACCCGTCTTAAAATTTGTAGAATGAATAGAAGTTTAAAATAAAAAATTATCAAAAAAATTGAACTTTACATACAGTTTCAAAAACAAGATTATTTTCAAACTCAAAAACGCATATAAAAACACATTAATTAATTTTTTAAAAAGTATGTAAAAAACAAAAATTTAAAATTTTTTTTTCTTGAATTTAGACTATTTTTGAAGTAGTTATGAGCGAAAAACCGAAATTCTTTTAAGGTAGTTCTTTCACAAATGCAAAAATTCACTAAGTTTTTGAAACTTGGAATATAAGTCATTAAAAGCATAATACATATACTGTTAAAATTTGAAGACGATTTACCACATCAAAAATGATATAATTACAATTAAAAATGACGTTTTTAACATAGGGTAGATAGGGAAAGGGTGGGGATATGATCATTATTTTATTTTTTTTTCATTGAAGGACTTTCACCATCTTGATTAAATATTAATATCTGTTAGAATAATATAATCGGAGTAACTTAAAAAAAAATTGAAATTATTTACCGTGTAGTTTTGATAAAAAACAAAAAAAAAACCTATTTGGGCGATTATTTTTAGTGGAGGGGATATAAGCACAATGACTTGGAAACGATCCGGCTAGTATGTGTGTATCTCTATAGATATTTCGTAGTGTGAGTGGACAGTCACGTTAAAAAAAAATACCCTAAAATTTTAGTTCTGTTCATATTTATAGAGTGTTACGAGGCTAAAACTTTTTGTGTGGATTGTCGCGAAAGAACCTCTTTAAACCGGTGATTAAAAAAATTTCAAAATTTACTAGATGTTTTGATGGGTACTAAAAAAATGTCAAAAAATTAAAGAAATCAAAAAATTTAAATTTTTCGAACCGTCCCGATTTATCGTGGAATGCCCCATTGGTATATAGGCAGGAGAAGCTACTTGCCATTAGTAATTAGAAAACATTTCTATTCACTTGCAGTTGCCTCTTTACTAATCCTAAATCCACTCATATTGTGTGTTTACACGACACAAAATTAGTGTGAGTGGTTAGTATTAATGCTTAGTACTAAGCCCGTGTAAACTAGGCTTAATAGATTAAGTGTTTCTAAATTGAAATAATGTTGTATTTTTCAATTTTAATATTTTAACCACCATATTTTAAATTTTCCCACTAGCAAGAATTTTCGTCAAATAATTAATTAAATGCTCATTTCTAATAGATATTAGAAGTCTATAAAATAAAAGAAGCATATCTAACGTCTCCAAAATTTATGCTTAGTAAAATATTTTATCGTTATTCAAATATGTATTGATTTAGTGGCTTAGTTGATTAAATTCTTCCCTTGTGTTCTAGTAGTCTTTGGTTCGATTCTGATTTTTTCAAACATTTCTTCCTAGCCTTGTTACAAACATTTCTAGACTATTATTATATGTTATATATATAGGTAATATTGTAATAATGTTTTGTCTAGAGTGCTCTAGACCAAACACTGGCTAAGCTAAATATCATTCAAGTCTTCATTTATATCAAAATTTATAATTTTTTATATTTTACCAATTCAATTAATTCAACATCCATCTCTCGTTTTATCAGTTAAATGATTCCATCCTCAAAGAAAGAATAACAATAAATAAATCTTTGCACTTATAAAAAAGAAAAAGAAAATATGAAATAAAATTAATTTATTATCAATATTTTGTAAGAAGACCAAAATATTAGTTAAGTGAAATCTTCAATGGGTGCCAATATTGCAAAAATAGTTTATTTTGTGCCATCATTTTAACGAACGAATGAGTAATATTTTGCTAAAAAATAGGTGGCGTGCTAAGAGGCGTTTAGTTCGCTGGCTAGGTTTATACTAGAAAAGTTAAATTTAGACTAAGATGAACATTTTTTCTCTTTGCCCAACTATCAATAACAACCTTCCAACCAATTTTAAAATATGAAATTATTCACCAAAATATATAGCTAAAAAATATAATATATTTTGTCTATATTTTTATTAATATACCAAAGTTTACTTTATATTTATTAAATATCTAAAGTGTGATTCACCCCACATGTGTCATCCCTTTATTTATTATGTAGTAAGATATGATAGGAAAATGACTAAAAAATTAATCACCAAAGGTTATATAATTTTTTGATGACATTTTAATATAATCAGAACACAAGGCCGTGGGTATCAGAACCCCCCAAATGTTGAGGTAAAAATCGAATTTTTACAGAATATAAATAAACGATCAATTAAAATTCAAAAAAAAAAAATACTCCTATAAAAAAAATAATAATAATCTGGTTATCTGGGAGGTCATGACTTCTACTCCTAGGAGTAAATCCATACTTTCCTAACCCCCTGTAGGTAAGCAACCTCCCCTAAAATGTTTTTTGTCTACGGCCATGCCAGAGCAAGCCAGAACTATATTGAATCGAACACAACTTCAAAATTTCAAATGAGAATATGTGTCAAGGTATTTTTGATAGATTTTATACTGGCGAAAATCACGATAAGCGTGACATCTCTTTGAGATATATTATAAAATATAGGATTAATATATAAAACTCCCTATTATTTATTGACAACCGCTTGCGTTAGTAAATGGGGAATAAAAAGTAAACAAACATATTCTTATAAATAGACAATCTGATATCTGAATATCAAGACCTTTATAAGAAAAGTTTTAATACTATATATATTCATCTAGATTAATTTGTAACAACGCTTAGAGAAATTTCTCTAAAAAAATTACCCTCTTGCCTAGAATCGAACCGACGAACTCTTGAACTATGGTCATCAGCTCTAACCACTAGACCAATGTCACATTAATATTTATATCTTGATTTCTTTTACTAAAACTATATATTTTTGATTTAGACTTTGTGTCTAGATAATATTGTATTCATTTGAACTCGAATGAAAATGAAAAAAACACCAATAGATTTTAAATTAAGAAACATTAAATATATATTAATTAACGAGGCAAATTTGAAATATAATTCTCAGCTCTGATTTTAAACTGATGGCTCCAATCGATTTTCATTAACCAGGCAAATTTGAAATATATATATTCGAATTTTGAAATGAAAGACTCCAATTCTTTTTAAATTAAGAAACATTAAATATATTGATAATTGTTCCTCCCCCCCCCCCCGCCCCCCCCCGCCTCGCCACTCTTTTAAGAGACGATGTATTTTCGGTAGTTTACGGGTATACATTTGGAGTGTGGTTTTAAGAGGAATAAAATTTTTGGACCGAGACGCTGCCCGCCAGGGTATACCAGCCCGGAGGGCCGAGTCTTCGAGGAGCGTGCCGAAGGCTCGCACGTTTAGCTCGTAAATTAATAATAAAATAGCTAAAAAATAAATATTTTTAGACATTATTTCATTGAAGTAATGTTGTTTTTGTAGATATAATAGTATTTATTTTATTACTAAAATCAGAAAGTAGGTATACAAGCAAATATTTTCCTTATAAAAGTTTCTTTCTAAAAGATATATACAATATATATATAGGTATAATATCTATATTAATTTACCTTGTAAGCATAATTAATGATGAATTTGATTTCTAGTTTTCACGAAAAATTAATCTTTTTTCAAGTCCCTTCTAAATTTGTTGATTTCATGTGTGAGTTCATTAAATAAATACCTCGTTGGTAAAAAAAAAAAAAAAAAATGCAACTACACACCTTAGGTGTTTGGTAGGCTCAAAAGGTATAGGTAGTTTGTTATGATCTTCCGAGACCTAGGTTCTGTTTATTAAATTGATCTGGTCAGTCTCACGCTCTGTCCAGCTTGTTTGAAAAGACTATAAAATATTTTTTCAATTTTTTTGAAGGACTTAAACTTGTCAGTCAAGTGCTCTACCCACTAATCTGCCAGCGATCCCAATAAAATTAAATATTATATAATTTCTGTTTAGATTTCCTCAACATTTATTTATTTTTCTCTATAAACAAATGATCTCATAAGCGCCATTTTTTTTTTGATCTCCTCTGTTCTTTGTTTTGCCCTAGTCTAAAGTAAAAAAAAAAAGTTGTTTTCTTCTTGAATGAGCTAGCTTGTGTAATGGTCGAGCGTTTTGAGTTCGTTTGAGTGGCATATTTATTTCAGCTCTCAAGGGCACACCCCCCTTACTCTCTCTTTCTTTGATCGAAAATACGATGTAATTTGTTTGTTACTAATTCTATTTTATCTTGATTAATCCAATGATGTGCGTAGATTTTTTTATTATCTCTACTTCTTCAAGAGTCAATTTTGCTATTATCTTATTTCATCAATCATCATTTCTATTTAGATAGGTAATATTATTTTCATATTATTATATCTTAAAGAAAATATATAAGTATATTGTATGTATTATTCAATTCTACTCGGTCCAATTATTTTACCTGATTTACCAGTAGGAATGTTTAATTCAGTTTTAAAATTGATCGGCCCTCTACTTATTAACCTACTTCTGCCTAAGTTAGTCAACACATCACTTGAGGAGTTTTCAGCTAAGAGAGACATCCCCTAAATTTCACTATCTCCCTTTAGACCGGTAAGCTGGTAAATACGCCAAGAGCACCTAAATTGGTGGATACCCATCTCAAAACCAACTGTGCAACACGTTGTTTAACTTCAGTGATCCTTTGGGAACTAGTGTTTTAAATATGTCAAAACCGCTAGCAAAAATTTAAGGGATATAAAAATAATTGCTAATAATAATTATTGCAATAGAGATATAAAAAACAAAAGTATGAAAATGGAAAAACTAAGCTACTTTCTACCTAGTACATTTTCGAACGCATACATTTGACTATATACCTACCCATTTGCTTGGTTTGAAAAATTCAAAGCACTTGATTAAGTGATATCGCAATATTTTTAATATGGTATCCTCTATCTACATTCACATATACTATGGATTAATGAAACCCTAGAAGGATAGATATCTGCATCCAATTTTCAAAAAGAGAATACCTATAGTGGTACCATTATTAAGATATGAGTTTCATCATCATCTCCTTCAAAAATTTGGCCTTGTTGATGGAGCCACTATTCATGTGAAGATCCATAGTCCATCTTATTGATCACACTTGTTAATATTCGGACATCGCTTGAGTTTCTTGCCTTCAATTAGGTTTCGTAGGTGTATATATGCTATATCACATTGCGTGACCCATCAGTTTGGCTTTTCTTTTTCATTTTTAAAAGACAACGGAATCTAACATAATACTCTATTAATTTATAATCTTCTTAATATTTAGTAACACTATAAAGAAACACTAAATCCTCAATTTAGAATTCCCATTTCCCTGAAAACTTAATCAATTTAGTGGATGGCAATCATTTGTGAATCCGAAAATATGAGATTAACATGGCTTCTTTTTCTGATAAATTCTATTCCTTTATAATCATATTTCTCTTATTAAATACTTAATATTTCCAATCAGCAGGAATAACAATTAAAATTAAATTAAAGTCCCAAAATGATCCTTTTAACACATGTGCGTCCAAGCTTTCTTTCTAAATATAGTGAATACTTTGGATATGTTAAAATATGGTATTTTACTGAGACTATTAAAATTATTCTTATACGTTTTAAAATTGGTTTTCCCTTTAGTAATGTATTAGGAATTTATTCCTGTACTGAATTTTGTACTACGCTAATTGGCTCTACACTGTAATGACAGAGCTGAAAACCACTGACTGGAGCAGGACTAGAAACCGAGTTGTACATTTTTTTATTTTTCTTGCCATTGCAGTTAAATTATTATATAGGATGTCTCAGAATATATGATTGTTTTTGAAATCCATTTCACTTTTTCATTATTATTTAAAAGATAATATCTAAGCTTTCATTTTTCGCAATAAAATTTTTTGTAAGTTAAAAAACAGCTGAGTTATTCTCATTTCAAAAACACCCATCCATTCTGAGATACCTGTTACTAGAATAAGTTTTGATTTTATTTTACTAATAAAAATTTGATTACTTATATGAATCCATAACAAATATTAATAATTTCTTTTCTTTCTTTCAGGTAAAGATCAGATAAACTTAAACCAGTAACTGTAAGTTCTAATTTCTAATTATTTTTAAATTTTATCATATTATAAATAAAGAATTTAATTTTAATTCGTGTATATATGTAGGTCATATATTCTGAAATACATGTAGGTATATTGAAACAATTTTATTTTTTTTGAGCCCCCACCTAAAAATTCAAACTAGCGCATATGATTATACAATATATATATATATATATATATATACCTTTATATGTAGACTCAGTCCTAGCATACACACCATACACTTGTCGCCCATTAGAAATTTCACAAACGTGAATTAGTACTTTGGCTAGAAAATCGTTTAAATTTTATATCAATTGTGATACTTTAAATTCTAACTTAACTTCATATCATTTAACAATAAAATTTGAAATCCACTATATTTTTAAGTCTTTTATAAAAACATAGCTATTTACTATTTTTTTTTTTTTTGGAGTTCCGTTCAAACTTAAAATGAGACTATTAATGTCGCTACAATGTCTGTCTGATAAAGAATTGCAACCCTTAAACTAAATAAGATACATACGAGTAATTTACAAACTATATGTTTTAATTTTCAACAGAATCAAAAATCATATTAACATTTTAATTGAATGATTATTATAAGGAAGGGGATTTAATTTTTTGTGGGGGATTGAATTTTTTGTTTGGGAAAAAAATAAAAAAATATTGTTTTACCATGAGGAGTGTTTTCTCTTTAGAAATGGCTTGGCGAGAGCCTCTTAGTGGTAATTTTTATTTTACATAACTTTTGTCCATGCAGCGTTTAGAAATAATTTAAAACATGAAAAGAATCCAGACATCCCTTATTCTCACCTTATAAAGGACAAATAGAACGAATTTATTAAGATAGGAGAAGATATCATGAAATTTTCTATATTATTATTAAATTTGATCCGTGACTGGCTTCTTGGTGTGAATATATATATAATAGCCTCACTGAACATATATATATATATATATATATATATATATATATATATATATATATATATATATATATATATATATTAATTATTTATTTAAAATAAAGAGTCA